>JALJCO010002687.1:0-36861 GCA_023101725.1 Atherinomorus stipes
AGCATATGATGTCAGGATGCAGAAAAATGAAACTTATAAACAGTATCGAACACGAGGAGAGAAGACTGTTGGACAGACTTCTAGCCAGTTGAATATGGTGAACTGTGTGCATCTGTGAAGAACTGTAAGTAACTAGTTGTATTTCTACGGTGGCGTTGAACTGCCAGAGCGATGAAATAAAATGTTGGAGCCATATCTTGTTATAACGAGAAACTTTCTCGTTTAACGTGAAACCTTCTCGTTTTAGCATTGAAACCTTCTCGTTTTTACGTGAAACCTTCTCGTTTTAACGTGGAACCTTTCTCGTTATAACGAGATAAAGCTTTCTCGTTTAAACGAGAAAGTTTATCTCGTTATAACGACTTAGATAAAGTTGGAAAGATATTGACAGATTCGGACTTCGGGGATCAATAACTCTGAGACGAAACGATTTTGAAACACAAATGACACCCCTTTCACGTCATAATAGCCAACTGAGACTACTAGCACAACAATTAAAAAGCGTTATTTTTTATAGAAACCGAGCTGGGTGAATAACATTGATCTCTATGAGCAGGCGGTAGCGGAGCGAGTGGTTAGGGACCGTCTGCAAATGGCAATACATGAGCAAGGCCGCTGCGAACATAAATCAATAACCCCACTGTCATACAGAACAGAGGAACTCGGAAATCACCACACACACCTAGGGGCTCCAGATGGTCATACTTCAACAGCTGTTTTGGAGAAATGTGCCTTTTGATAATTCATAAACATCTTGTCATATTGATAAATAACTCCATCATTATAAAGTGCAGAGACTCTAAAAGTCACCACACACATGTTAATGGAGCCTTGTTGATCATACTACAACTCTTCCTCTCATAAAATATGCTTAAATGTATTTTGGGGGATTTTTAAAAAAGCCAAATAAGTCATATCATTGGCAATAATTATGATATATGTTGTGGTACCACTAAACTCACGTTACACATAAACCATCTCCTTTTTTCCATGCTACTTTTATTAGAGTAAATATGCTAAAATTTAAATTTGGGGGGATTTCTAATCAATAAACAAGTCATAAAATTAGCAATAACTCATTTTATTAGGCTACAAATTGTAGTGTCCCACCATACTTTCAGAACAAATAAACCAAAGTCTTACTTTCAACTCCTGCCTTTTCTTATCCGCCCTTTCAGTTCCAAAAGCCTGAAAAAAACTGTTGCCTCTCTGTTCCACTGACATGTCACCCATAACAACCTGTTTGAACAAATCCAGTCCAGTTTCTGCTCCCACCATAGCGCCACAGCCAGCCCTCATCACGTCACCAATGATCTTCTCATGCCTGCTGATTTTGGTCTACTTTTCCATCATCATCCTCCTCAATCTGAGTGCAGCCCTTTCACACCATCTCCCACCCCATTCTACTCAATAGACCCCTGTAGGCATCACTCCAGACCACCCCCCTCACTGGTCTTACTCCTCCCTCACTGGCTTTACTCGTTCCATCATCCAATCCATCCATTCATTAATTCATTTCCTTGCCGCACCTCAGGGATCTGGTTGGAGGGGGCAGCTTCCACACACCAAAAAAGGGCTCCAGATGGCCATACTACACCATCTGTTTTCTAGAAATGCGCCCTTTGATAATCCATTAATCACCTTCAAGCAACCTCTACCGATCTTGCATTTCAGAAAGCATTGAAAGATTATTTGAATATAAACAGTCCCGCCCTCACTCCTAAGACACACCCCTTCATTCCCTCCACCTCCCAATGCAGAATCAAAGGTCTGACAGGCAGGTCCGTTGGACAATCCTAGAGGTGCACCCCACTTCAAGGATTGGTTGGAGTTTTCATTGAATATTTAGAGATTGGAATAATATTTTATTTTGAATAATGGTGGGTCTGTCTTGTATTTCAGAGTTCCATCACCTCATTCATAGCATTTTACCCTGTTAGAAAAATAGTGTAAGAATGCAACATCGGTAAAGGTTGCTTTAACCCTCCTGTTGTCCTCATTTTCTGTATACACCCTATGTCCTCCGGGTCAAAATGACCCGCCTTCATTAAACCTCCAATATAAGCAGTTTAATTTAATTTTAAACACAAAATATTATATTGCTTGAAGAAACAACTTAACATTCACCACAAATTGTGTGAATACTTGTGTTCTCGTCATCTGGAAGAAAACTGTATTTTATTGAAGACACCACTACCATCATCAGTTGTATTATTGTTTCCTGTATAGGTGGTAAGTAATATTTGTATAGTATTTCTATAACAGAAATGTGCAAAAAGGAGTTTTTAATGCATTTTTTTTATTCATCCCAATGAGTCAGTTTTTTGTTTGTTTTTTTTGCCAGTGAACAATGTAAGAATATGTATAGTACAGTACAAAAATGTGAACATGTGAACCAAACAACAAACATTTCATTCAACAGCACATGTAGGGCAATATACAAGTGCACAGCCTTTGCTGATAAATTTCTTACACCTGCAGCACACAGTATGTGTTTTACAGTCCTTCTTTGTTGGGCAAAACTGACACCTCTTCGTCTTGCTTGCCCCAGCTTGGGCAGCGGCTGTGACAGCTGGCTCCTCGGGTCGGTCAGGAGATGTGGTACTCTGAATAGCTTTCACAACTGCTGCACAGGCTTCTGTGCGGGGGACATGCTTCCTTCTTTCAGTAAGCGGGGTTACAAGCGCCTTTCCGAGCTGCTCCAGGAACACCCTCCTCTTGTTCGCTTACTAGACATGATCTCTCTCCAAATTTCAAATGAATTGTAGGAGGAAACATCAATGATGTTGTGGAAGATGACCAGGGGCCAGCGGGCCGTCATCCTTCTGCAGCTGTAGGTTCCAATCACCTTATCCAGGTTGTCCACACCTCCTTTGTTGCAGTTGTAGTCAAGGATGATGGTTGGCTTCTTGTCCTCACGATCACTAATGTCAGCATCTGTGTGCAGGGTGCTACTGATTGTTCTGAGACTAAACTCAAACATTGTCGCATTCTGTGGCTTGAAACTAACTCTGTGACTTTGATTTCAACTGAATTTGACTGACGGGTCATTTTGACCCGAAGGACATCTTTGTACCTTTTTTTGTACAGCTTACATGAAAGTGTGAATAAAGGCAACAGTTCACTTTTTCTAAATGTTTGGGTCAATCTAGAAAAAGTCATGAAATTTCAAGTTGAAAAAATATTGTTTAGGGGATTTTTTGTAAGTTTTCAACACAGTGACGGGTCATTTTGACCCGAGGACAACAGGAGGGTTAATACCTTACAATATTCATCAATAACTCCACTCTTGATTGAAATAGCAAGACACTAATGATTAACAATAATAAGATAAATGTAAAAAAAAAAATAAATAAAGGTGCATTTTTCCAAAACAGCTGTTGTAGTATGATCATCAGAGTCCCTGAGGTGTGTGGTGATTTTACAGTGTTTACACTGTATAACAGTGGAGTTACTGATTGAAATAGCAAGATACTGTATTAATGATTAATAACAAAAAAAGTAAAAAAACAAATGAAGGTGTATTTTTTCCAAAACAACTGTTGTAGTATAATCAGCGGGAGTCCCTTGGCGTGTGTGGTGATTTGGAAATGTCTGCACTGTAGAGCAGTAGGCTAGTTATTAATTGATATATCAAAATATCAATAATTAATAACAATGGAAATTTTTTAAAAATTGAAGTTGCATTTCTCCAAAACAGCTGTTGTAGAGTGACCATCTGGAGCCCCTAGGTGTGTGTGGTGATTTCGGAGTCTCGGTTCTGTATGACAGTGGGGTTATTGATTTATGTTCGCAGCGTCTTGCTCCTGTATTGCCATTTGCAGACGGTCCCTAACCACTTGCTCCGCTACCGCCTGCTCATAGAGATCAATGTTATTCACCCAGCTCGGTTTTTCTAAAAAAAAATAACGTTTTTTTTAATTGTTGTAGAGACTGGCGACCTGTCCAGGGTGTACCCCGCCTCTCGCCTGATAATAGCTGGGATGGGCTCCAGCAACCCCGCGACCCTGAACTGGATAAGCGGTACAGAAAATGACTGACTGACTAATTGTTGTAGCTAGTAGTCTGTGCTATTATGACGTATCATTTGTGTTTCAAAACGTTTCGTCTCAGAGTTATTGATCCCCGAAGTCTGAATCTGTCAATATCTTTCCAACTTTATCTAAGTCGTTATAACGAGAAAGGTTTCACGTTAAAACGAGAAAGTTTCTCGTTATAACGAGATTTTTTTTCTTGTTATAATGAGATATGGCTCCAACATTTATTTCATCGCTCTGGCAGTTCAACGCCACCGTATATTTCTGCCTGAACAGGATGTTTATTTAGTCTTTAATGTTATTTAGCTGATTTGCTTATTCAGAAGTATTCCTCCATTTACCACGTGGCTTTTTATGCTATTAAGCTAGGTGCTCTGTTACATGCCAGTTACTGTAACTGTTAGCCTTGAACACATATGCATGTTTAGTCCTAACTGGAAGGGATTTATTAGTAATAATAAATAATACCTTAATAATACCTTAATAGTAATAATACCTTAAATGTGTTTATTTGCCGAACGAATGTTCTTCATTGCTTTGTGTTTCTGTGTTTATAGACCACACTCACTTCCATCCAGCATTCACCTTAACTAGCCCGGAATTCCTCATCTGCAAGTCTGTCATTTGTTGCATTACTGTGCTGTTGTGATTAAGAGTGACCAGTAAAGACATCAAACCTCCTTACCAACGTGAAACAGTCTTACATCAACATCACCTTTATAGGCCAAATTTGGGGAATTTTTCCATATAACTCCATACAAATGGCCCGAGTGTTTGGCAAAAAATTACAAGAAAGGATCTCAATGACTTCTATAATGTTTCTAAAGTTGATCCAGATACAGACAAAATTCCAGATACTATGATCCAGAACACACAAAAATAAGGGAGTCGAGCTGCTTGGCTCAGATATTGGTAGTAACAAAAAAAAAAAATTAATAAAAAAAAGTTAAAGGGGTTCTCAGTAACTTTTTTACCTCAATAAATGCTTTTCGGAATCCCCGTGGGGCTAAACAAAGTGTTTACGGAGCGATTCAATGTTTCCCCCCCTCCCGCCGGGGCCTCTGGCCTGCAAGCAGCTAAAAACAACTTTGCCTGCGCCGACCCGAGCAGAACTGGCGACAACAGATACCGCTGTACGGTACTCAGGTCCCCTATCTACCGAGCTGCTTCCAGCGCTGATTTGAACCAGACTACCAGCGCTAATTCGAAGAAAACATTTCTTTAGCGTCACACCACCTAAACACGGCTCCTGGCTCTCATAACCAACTCTTTGCTGGACCAGAGTGATTCACGTAGCTGCGCTGCCTGGGCGCCGGGTGAAGCATCACTGCTTCAGGCTCAATAATCACTTGTCACGTCCGCAAAAAGTAAATAAAAGCTTGTATTCTTACCTGCTACCCGCCAACACCAGTGAAAAATATAATCCACGGCATATTTACCCGCAAATCGCGGGTAAAACGTCCCGTTTCAGAAGAAACAGGTCTTTGCTTTGAGCAGAGGGAGACGAGGTGCTGCTACCAACGCAGCAAAGTAGCATCAACAAGCTAGTAAAAGCTTAGAAATATATCCAGGGATCAAAATAGAGGAAAGACACGTAGAGAAGCCGTCTGTGTGCTGTGGGGGTGTAAGGGGGGGTTGAACACGACAGTGAAAGGACGCCACTAGGGGGAGCCCCGAGCTGAAGTTACTGAGTTCTGCTTTAAGTCTCTCCACATGTATTTTGAAAGTTAATAGAGTGAAAAATGTAGACAGAGATTTTGCCAATATTGCATTTCAGAGGTGGTCATCGATGCTCCCAGTTATTAGAAATTAGTTACTACCATACTGAACTTCCCTTTGTATTAATTAAGTATTTTTCATTTTATGTAAATAAGCTGAATGTTAATACATCAGCACACCTTCCATAGCTTGGGTTATGATGTAGTCACTGGGGTCTGTTGCATGAAGCAGGTTCAACAAACTGAGTGTAACCCTGATCTCTGAGTTGATCTACTTGGAGATTTGAAACTCTCAGTCCCAGTTTTCAGTCCCAGAACAGCTGATTTGAGTTGATTGAATCAACTCAGGGTAGTTCAACTCTGGGTTTTAAACATGCTCTACCATGATAAAATGCCAGCATCAATTGAGCACCGATTTTACGAGTCACCATGACAACGTAGACGCAAAGGCGGGGCTGCATTCACCATTGAATGGAACGAACTTCTAAAGCCTCATATGGCGAGTTTGAACTGCTGCTGCTGCAATTTAAAAAAACAAAAAGAATGACGGCATTGGAGAATAATAAGTTTAAATGCTGTCCTTTACAATCACAACAATGTTATAGGGTAGAACTGTTTAATGATAACGTGGCAGTCTGAGATGCTGTGAGTATAATTCCAGCTGGTTTGTACAAATGCTTATTTGGGCGAATGGTTTGCACATCTGCCTTTCGCCTGGAAAGCTGGTATTCGATTCCAGTTTTATACTGTTATTGCAGCCATTTTGTTTATTTAACTTGGGTGCGATCCCGCGGGGGGAGAAGCCCTTTTGTCGACAGCATTAAGATGACATATATCCGTCACATTTCTTAAATGCCCTACATCTCCAATTAAAGAAAAAAAAACTATTTACGAAAACACGCAGAGAAATAAACAACAACTTATCTGCTTTGAGGAGAAAGCATATGGCAAAATGAAAAAAAGTCACATCTGGACCTTCAGCGTGACAGACATCAACCTTACCCATTTACCCAGAGATAGAGACAGCTTATTGGTCGAATAATCAGGCCAAACCATCTCTGGGAAACAGAGAGACAGGACCTTCAACTGTCACATACGGCCAGTGATATTATAAATGTACGGAGGATCAGCTTGTGTATGTAGATGAATGACTGTGATGTGAAACTGTAACATCAGAAATGACAACTGTAGGGAAATGAGAGAACATCTCTCCGAATGTTTAACTCTCCGTAGAAATGCTGCATCTTCATCCATGAAACCCTGATGGAAAGAACTCAGCAGCAGCCAAAACTCGCCGCTGACTGAATGAATGAATGAGGAAATTGAACACCGATTGTGGCTAAAAGTGGGCGGAGACAGCAAGAAACTCAAGGTTTCTCAACATTAACCTGCTTCGGACCAGGCTAGTTTCAGAGAGTCTTTTAGCATTGTAACTGAACCAGGGTTTAAGTTACCCCTCTTCGTGCAACAGGCCAGAGTTACTCCTCTTTCCCTGGGTTGAGTTACCTACCTTTGTGTTACGGAAAACTCAGAGCTTCCCGAATTTCAGGATTAAACAACTCACACTGTAAGACTTTTCACTGTGAATTTACAGTAATTTACTGGCAGCAGCTTCGCCAGTAAACTACTGTATTATTTACAGTATCTTGCTGTAATATATAAATACAGTATATTGCTGTAAATGATTCTACAGTTAATTACTGTAAATTTACAATAGATCGTATATATTCATTTAATGTAAATTTACAGTAATTTACTGGCAACAGCTTTGCCAGTAGACTACTGTATTTTTGCAGTTCTGCTTACAGTACATTAATTCTACAGTTCATTACTGTAATACTACAACTACTAAAAAAAGATATTAGAAATTATATAAATAAATGAAAGCTGGAAAATATTCAGTTTCTTTTCAAATATTTATTTGAAAAATAGTGCCTCATGAAAATTACAACATTGTCAAATTGTGTGATCTGAATACTGTAAAGGATGGACAGAAAAACTTTGCTCACACTAAATGTTTTCAATTCTAATGCTAAAACTCTCATACTGGAGCTAAACTTGCTTTCTTATACAAATACCCCAGCATTTTCCCTAACACTGTATGCATATTAGGGCTGGGAATCACTAGGTGCCTCTTGCAATATTTTGCAATTCATACACAATGAGCAAAACAGTAAAGCAAAGCGCACAGTGCTTCTTCTTAATGTATCATATGTAAACATTTTAGTCAGTGCATTATAATCACGAACAATTTATCATAAACTAAACATTAATAACCTTTAAAATTTGTGCCATCATATTTGGCAAGAACTTGTCAAACAGAGAGATCTCTTGAATTTCTTCACTGTGCTTTGAGGCATCTCTCGAGACTATTAAGAAGCTAATTCCTACATTCAGACAGGGTACTGTGTAAAGACATACCTTCCAGAACCCAATAACTGTAAATACACTTTGAGGGCTTGGAGGGTTTGGCTGACCAAAGGAGAAGGAAATGCGTCACCGTTATGATGGTCTTGATGGAGAGCTCTGGTCTTTCATTTATTTTACTTAGATTCGGTAATTTAAAGAGTCTGAAGAGGTGAATCGTTTGAGTATGGGCAAGGCCAGTTGTGCCAAAGGAAGGGAAATAATGAGATGAGGAGGCGGGTGGGCACATACTATTGGCTAGGCGGGCTGTGTGAAGGAGAGCGGAAGTAGGAGGAGTGCGGGAAACAGGGAAGGGAGGGGCTGACGGAAGGCAACTCTGATGAACGGGTGAAGCGATATAAACTTTTCTGTCTCCGTGATCACCAGGAAGAGTCGCTAGATTTGTCGCTAGTCGCTTTTTGAAAATAAGTCGCTAGAGGGGTCTGAAAAGTGTTAAATATAGCGACAAAGTCGCTAAGTTGGCAACAATGTTTCTGAATCAACAGACTCAAAATGACGCATTTGTGAGGGAAGGTCTTAAAGTTACCTTTAGAGGAATAGTTTACCCACAGAACGATTTAACTTTATTTTCCGCTGACCTTCATGGTGAGCAAGACTCTGGAACACTTTAATATTTCAAATGGAGCCGGGGATCAGGACGACTACTCGTTTTCCACAAATCTTGTCAATATTCCTCCATACTGCTCGTCCAATGTAATCCAAGTGTCCAAAGTGGGTAGTGTCCATAATTTACTAAAAACTACACCATTTAGTATATTTTTAGAGCCTAAATAGAAGTACATTGCATCTCTTGCGCGCACACCGATGTGCGTTCATGAAACTATACGGAAGGCGAGGCAGATGAGATCGCGCGCTCTTTTTCTTTCATTATTTGTTTTAAATCAATATCCAACTCCTCTTGCGTTTGTCCCGGTTCGTCTGCAGCTCTGTTGCTCTTAACACAATGTAAACAGTGTATTATCGGCAGCGTAGGCTCTGAACGCCGAGGCTTCCGTAGTTTCGTGAATGCGCAAGTGAGCGCTCCGTGGAGTAATATTCTTTTTAGGCTCTAAAAATATCGTAAATGACGTCGTTTCGAGTAAATTCTGGACGCTACCCACTCAGGACATTTGGATTACATTGGACGAGCAGTATGGAGGAATATTAACAAGTTTTTGTGGACTTCTAAGGACCTTGTTGGCTCGGGCTCAATCGAACTCCATTATATGAAAGTTGGGGTAAAACGAGAAGTCGTCCTGATCTCCGGCTGCATTTGAAATATTTGCTCACCATGAAGGTAAGTGGAAAATAAAGTTAAATCAATCTGTGGGTGAACTATTCCTTTAACAATATTTTGCAGACTGCACATAGATTTAAGTGCTAATGTGGGGACTTTTCTACATGCTGAACCGGTACAAATAGAACTAAATCTTGCGAGATCTCACCATGCTCTTACAAAATCTTGTGAGATTTCCTTTGGAAAAAATATCAATACAGCATTTTTTTTTAATATCAATATGATACCGCAACATATAACATCGTGCATCGTTATTTTGTCATACCCCTAATGTGTATGCGTGTGTATCAGACAAAGTCCCACTTGAAATCACTGATCTTCTTGATGAGTGTGCTGACATGCGGATTCACAGATGTTGACTTCTTCTGGACCATCTTGCCGCTCTTGCTTTTCACCATCTCATGGCTTGCTTTTGTGCCTCTCTCCGGGTTGATGCCAATGCAGCTTCTGTAAAACAACATCGACAATTTTTTTTTTTTCCCCTTTACGGTTTTATCAGTCTATGAATGTAGCATGTCAACAACATACAATGTAGTGATCCAGTATGTTGAACCACAAAAAGGAGTTTCAGATGCAACATTCCTACAAAGGTAGCATTTGTAGTGTTTGTGGTTGCTATACTTGTGTCAGAGCCTAAGCACCATTGGCTATCACGTCAAGGTTATTGGCTTATGGTGTTGTATAAAGAAAAGTCAATCAAATCAAGCTCTATATTTGAAAGAGAAGCTACCTCTGAATGAACTCCAATGTGCATGCTGCTTCATGTTGGTACTGCAGGTTAAAATTGTAGTAGGAGGAGAAGACTACTGCAAGGCCAAGAACAAAGGATGTCCCATCACATAACACCTCTTTCTCGATGCTCAACATCCATCGGTTTGCCTGTGCCATATGACCTAAGAAAAAGACAAGTTGGAAACAATAAACAGAGATCCCAGAAATAATGGAATCAGTCTCGTCTGATTATGTTTCTACGGAAGAGGATTAGGGCTACTGCAGAAGAAAAAAATTCAGAGAAAAAAAAAGGTCAGAATTCTGCCTTTTCAGAATTTGAAAAAAAAAAAAAAAAATCTCTTCAAATGTTCTGAGAAATAAGTCTAAATTCTGACTTTTCTCAGAAAAATTAAAAAATAAAATCTGGAAAATTTTCTTTTTCAAATGTTCTGGAAAAAAAGTCAGATTAAAGTCAGAATTCTGGCATTTTTCTCAGATTTTTTTTCTCCAGTGGCCCTAATCCTCTTCCGTATGTTTCTATGATAACACAAAACATATTTCGTAAAGTATGAGCATAGCTATCAATATTTTATTCACATTCAAAGTCAGATATTGTACTTACCAGCCACAATCAAACGTGGTGTGTCGGGCAGCGTGACTGTCATCTGCACAAGTGCAGGTGTGGCAGACTCCTTAAAAAGGCACAAATCAAAAAGAATTATTAGAGACATTTTGACTGGCAATGAATGGACTAGGTTTTTTTTTACAATAATGGAAAGACTTTTTGTAAAGCAGGGGTGCCAAGGTGGTTCCAGCAAGGGCCGTGCGGCTGCAGGTTTTCATTTAAACCAAGCAGTAGCACACCAGACTCCACTCATCAAGTCTTCAGGTTAAGTCTGGACTCACTTGATGAGATGAGTGGAGTCTGGTGTGTTACTGCTTGGTTTCAATGAAAACCTGCAGCCACACAACCCTTTCTGGAACCACCTTGGCACCCTTGTTATTAAGTAAGAAAAAAGCAGAGATGAGGGATGTGAAGTCAATGAGTCATCTCCATGCCATGTGTTTGTTCTGCCCAGCCAGTGAACCAGGTGAGTCCAATCAGCACCGCTTGCATCAGTGTTCAATCAGCACAATCAGCCAATCAGCACAAAGCTGATTGGTTTGTGCTCTAAATTAGATTAATTAATTAATTCTGAATTAATTCTGATTAATTAATTCTGACCTGCACTCTAAATTTGATCTTATGGTCAAATCGTTCCATTTGCAATATCTGCATTTTCATGCAACTGAAAATAATCTAAAGGACTGACAGAAGCGGTGCTTCAGCGGGCTAAAACCGCATCCTTTCCCATCACATAATAATAAACCAGCAGCAGACCGTCATCTTTAGATTTTTGAAAAATATTCCAGCGGGCAAACTCGAGTGGAGGCAAGGGTGAGCGAGTAGAAGGAGGCAAATATTTTACTTGCATCCTGTTTGAGTGCAGCTCGATTAAAGCCGAAGTATACATTTTGTCTATATTCCCTCCAACTACACTTATTTTTTCGACGAGTTCGCATTAACCTCACATTCAGACAGCTCTCAATCAACTAGGATGAATTAAAGACAGAATGGCGTAGGCCTACTCTGGTCTCCAATCAACATATTCAACATGTGGAGTCCTTATTCAGTAAAAACGTTATCTGAAAACAGATTAAATAAATAATATGTTTAAAATGTTCAATGATTGGAGACCAGAGTATACCGGAGTGTGAAAGGTTTACATGAATTAAGACAGTGACCTGTAAGGCCACCAAACCAGGGAATGATTGAACATCTTTTTTCGTGTAGGAGAGAAACAAATCCAGCAGCTTTTTCTGAAACAGAAAGCAGCAGAGTAACCTGTGACTGATGATCTTCCTATTTCTACACATGAAACAAGATAGTCTGGGGGTTTTTAGGACACACAGGTGAAACATAAAATGATCATTAACCAACAGAAGTCACTAATAATATAGTGGACCCTTGAAGTACCACCTTCGTAATAGCCATAAAGTAGAATTAACACAAGTGCTCCTAATTAAATACACAGCTAACTTATTTGTATAGCTGTATTTAAATCAGTCAGAAACTTGACTCTCAATATATCTACCAATTAATCTTTCCATCACGAGTTTCTCTCCCACTTTGAAATAAGGAGAGAAGAAAATCTGATTAAAATCCAAATGACTCAGTTTTCCACATCACCAAAACGCAACATGTATGCACGAATCTGTGAGACATGGGCCTACCCACAATGGCGAATGCAGTAAAACAGCAAAACGTTTTTTTTTTCCCCCTTCTTTTTTAGAAATCCGCCCTTTCAAACCCAAGAAACCGGGGATTAGCGTCGATGAAACTGATCATGTCTGAAACTAGGCTCCAAGGTGGAGAGATACAATACCTGGACCGCCTGCATTCCGTCAAGTCTGTGAAGCCGCAAACTGGAGGACATAACGTTAGTGCGACGAAAACGGCGCCAATCCCAACAACAATAATGGCGGCGGCGATCAACTGTGTTGTGGTGCTCCTCCAGAAAATCCTGGCTTAGGGATGTTATGCTCGAGCCGTCTGCTCGACTCCGCCTCGATCTTATGAACCGGAAGTATCGCTACCGTTGTTTTGGTGGAAGTGTCAGCATGCCGAAAGCCACGTGACCACACTAACCGAGGCCTCGTTACGTCATCCGCGAGTGTCGAGCCGAAATCTTGAAGAGACTGTGTTTATTAATCTGTCAATGCTTAATACAGGTTCCAGTCGCTTGGGAATTTATTGAAAAATAGTTAATTTATCACAGAGGATAATTCCAAGATATTAACCACAAAGGAAACACTAACTGAAGGTTGGCAACGTATCTTTTATTAAACACCGTGTCAGAGACAAGACAGCTCCAGGCAGCGCTTCCCTCAGCTGCAGTACACATCCACAGCCAGCAGATGGAGCTCATGCTCACTGTCTCAAATGTCTAGAGACTTCGTGTCGATCTCTTGGCAGCTGTGTCAAAATGTCTCAGTGTCTCATGAAGCTTCGTTTTCACCATCCCTATCCTGGCTTATTTACCGCTTCTGCACCAAAACAGTGCTTTTACAACAGAGGATTGCGCTTCTGTATAGTCAACAGCAGGAGCAAGCCGACATGTATGTCACGTGAAACAAAGGTGAGCCATCGCACGTCTTCTTCTAGCTTTGGAGTGTTGCTCTTTCATCATCGTAGCGCCACCCGCAGCCATGTGGTATGTACTACATCGCCAAGTCTTCACACACATTTGCTGCCTGGATCGGCGCCGTGGGAACATGAGAATAATAGCGTGAAAACAATCTCAAAACCGCTCAAGCACTTGTAAACTGGTCCAGAAAGGCTGTAAAGGAGAGGAGTCAGGCAAAGACTCTCGTCGGCACAGCATTTGAAAGAGGGCGCCGACACCGACACTTTGGGTCTGCAGTCTGACGCTGTGCTTGCGGTTTTCTCTGCTGGACAGGTGAGTTTTTTGTCCACGAGGCTAACCTTGATTGCTGCATAGTATGTTTATTAATGGTTGCTCTCACATTAGTTTTAGTCAATGATTCAGCCGCGCTGTATGTGTAAACAATTCTCCATCTGATCGAGACATTGCAGAAGCACTGAGTCGCTTTGAGGAAAGGAGGCGGGTGCCTCTCGGCTTATTTCAAGTTCTGGCTTTCTCTGACACCCGGGAAAATGGTTTACTCCAACTTTAAGCTGTGCATGAAAACGTACAGTTTTTTATGTGTCATGTAAAGGTAGAGTGCTGAGACATGCCAATTTATGCTACGGTCAGCTTGCTAAAACGAAATGTATAGCTTTGCTATGGCGCAGCTACAATGCCGACTAGCTTCGGTCTGCTAAATACGGCAAAAAAAAAAAAAAAAAAAAAAAAACGCAACCGGCGACAACCTCATATCTAAATAGGAAAAAAAGGCGAATATTGAATTATGTTCACTCACTCTCTGGAGAGGGTGGAGGACGTCAGGCAGCTCCGGGCATCTGTGATGCAGCTCGGTTGTGACCGGTTCACAGTGGCTTTGTGCAGCAGAGCCGCAACTTCGGCTGTGAAGAAGTCTGGGGTGAAGGGGAAGTCGCAACTCGCAAGACTCCTTTGCTAGATGCAGAGAAAAAAGAAGCCTATGGTGAAATCCACCATTTAAAAAAAACAAAACAGAAAACATAACGCTGACTCTTAGTAATTTTGGCCAAGTTTAGCACTTTGCCTGTTTTGTTTCTCTTTTGATGTGGAAACTCAACTGAAATAATTTATAGAGCACTTTAACACAACAGAGGAAACTTATAACATGCTAACTGAGACCTGCCATGTTACTTATCCATTCCCCTGATGTTTTAATGTTGATTTAACATTAAATTGAGACAAAGCTAACACAATTTTAGCTAATGTTAGCTTACAAAAACAACATTTTTCAACAGCGTTTTCGTAAAACTTATAAACAGCAGAAAACTAAAAAGGGAGAAGTCCTCAAATCCCGTTTCTAAATCAGGAACAAAAAAGTGAATAATGTGAACTTACTCTGTGAACAGTGTGGAGGACGTTGGGCAGCTCCAGGCATCTGCAGTTGGCTGAGCAGTTTTTCCTAGGACCGATGGTCTGGAATCCTGTTTTCCCGCACTTTTCTTTCACCTTCCCATAATGCTTAGCAGTTTACAGTAAAAGTGCAGTAATATTGTAAAAAGAATGACATTCTCTGAAATTGCTGTAATCTTTTTTTTTTTCTCCCAGATTGCATTGCAGTTTACAGTATGATACTGTATGGCAGTGATACAGTAAAATACTGTTCAGATTTAACTGTAAATTTACATCAAAGGCTTACAGTGCAGGGTTTTCATTAAACCTGCCTCGTGCAACAGACCCCCTGGTCTCACTGAAGGCAAGGGTGAACTTTTAACTCAATATTTGCTAATTCCAACTCGTACATTGATTATGAAATAAGGATATATTTACTGTTGGAGTCAGTAGTTTTTTTGTTATACATACTATAGAGCTAGTCATTTCTTCAATGGCTCATTTTATAATTGTTATCATCCACTGATTTTCAAGAGGTAGAATTTTACAATGAAACATGTTTCTCATTAACTCTGATCCTTACTGAGCTCTGTATATCTCTGTATAACAGCCAACATATTAAGCACCTCAGGAAACAGTGAGATAAAATAGGTGCATCAGTCAAAGACGGGAAACAAAATGAAAGAGAACAGAAATCAGCTGTTCCAATGGAAATCTCAAATTCCAACTTCATATTAGGATGTCCTTCAACTTCCCTCCCACCACTGCATTCGTAAGTTAAAGATACAAAGAAAAGTTAGAGTAAAGTCGAAGTTATAGATGAGCCAACACAGCTTTCGTGTTGCTTTATAATGTGTCAACCATGTGAAAATAACTTTTCCCTGAACTCATCTGAAAATTTTCTGAAAACACCACAAAGCTGGAAGTAGCTGCAAAGTATGTGCATGTGTGTGTCAGCATCACAGTGGATGTGTGTACAGTCAGTCAAGCCTTGCCAGCGTAAACAGCTCTTTGAAACATGGTGCAGAGATAGTGATGGACTTGTTGGGTAATTGTCTGCTGAGCAGACAGACTCTCAGATACAATCAGGTCCAGAGCAGTGACGCCTGATGGAGGGCTGGAGGTGCTCAGTAAAATCTGCAAAGACTGAGGGAAGGAAGGAGGTGGACATCTGTAAAACACACCCACACCTGTAATCACATACATTGTAGCACGCATATGAAGGGAAAGAAATATTGTGTACTTATGAAAGAATCCTAAAGACAATGGGGAAACAAACAGAAAAAAAAGATAGATAGCAATATTACCTAATCAAAGAAATTGCTCAAAATATTTAATGTACTTATTTGTGATGCTTTATTTCAACCTTATGTTTCAGAGAAGCTCATATGTTGCTGGACTAGTAGATAACTGCACAGTTGTTGAGATGAATTGTTTTTTTAAATGAGGAACATGTTTTTATATTTGTGAAGTATATGACCAGTTACATTTTAAAGTAAACATCCAGTTTTCCCATCTCACATCTCAACCTGCTCTTCATGTCTACATTGGTTTTTCTGCTCCATCATGTTTAGAAATGCCAGGTAAATAAAACAAATTACTTGATTTTTCCAACCTTGTAGTCTGCAATCAGCAGCCATGAGCTCATTGGAGCACTAATGATGATGTCAGTTTGAGACTGGGAAGTTTCAGGAGGACTTTTGAAGAAAACTGCCTGCTGGACTACTAGAAGGCCAGATTCAACTGGTTGTAAAAGATCTTTAGGGGTATTAAGCAGAGTAGACTTCAGAGAAGAATGTCCAGTGAATCTGCAAGTAAATCTAAGTTTTCCCCGTTGAAAGACAAATTTCAGTTTCACTAAAGCAGGGGTGTCCAGCTCCGGTTCTCGGAGGGCCACAATCCTGCAGGTTTTCCATGTCTCCCTGCTCCATCACACACCTGACTCAAATTAATGATTAATTGTGCAGAACTTCATAGGCTTTGAGATTCATTTAATTTGAGTCAGCTGTGCTGGTGCAAGGAGACATGGAAAACTGTCAGACAGCGGCCCTTGAGGACCGACTTTGGACACCACTGAAGCAATCCTGATTAATTTAGGGAGACAAGTTTTTCTTCAGGCCCTGAGAAAGAAGAGAGATCTCCAACTGCTATTGGTTGCTACTCACAAACAGTGGTTCACTGTTTTGACATTTTTGTGGAATGAGTGCAAGTTCGAGTGATACTTTTAGATTCATATCATGAGTTGTTGTACTCACACCTCAGGAAGACCACCCAAAAAAGAAGCATGGAAACAGTGGCTCTATCTTCTTTTCCTCTTCGGCTGTTCCCTTTAGTGGACAATGACTCATCTGCCTTCATCTGACCCCATCTTCTGCATCCTCTTCTCTTACATCAACTTACTTCACGCCCCCTCTCCCTACATATATCTCCTCTTTAGTCTTCCTCTAGACAATCTGTCTGTAGCTCCAACCTCACCATCCTTCTACATTCAGTATCCCTCTTCTGTACACACCTAAACCTTCTCAGTCTTCTTTCTGACTTTTGTCTACAAAATGTCTCGCATGTCCCGTCCCTCTGATCCCCTCACTTCTAATCTTATCCATCCACATCACTTCCAAAGGGAAACTGCGCAGCTTTATCTTTGCTACCTCCAGTTCTGCCTCCTGTCTTCTCCTCAGGACCACTGTATCCAAACCAGATATCTTGTTAATCAACTTCTGCGAGAAACTTCCATTCCTCTACAGGTGCATCATCAGGACAAGCTGCCTTTCCACTCATCATCCTCCTCATCGCCCTCCACACTTCATTATCACTATTTTTTTTTCTTCTTTGTGGTCCACTTTGGTCACCTCTTCTATCATTCTCTTTCCTTTTTCTTAAAGGTTGAATATGGAAAATTTTTATTAAAAGCAATATATTTTTTTAAATAATACAGATCTGGGTATGAAAAATTTCCCCTTTCAGCCAACTGCCAGCCACTTACCAGCAACTTACCAGCGACTTGTCTGCTAATTCAATCACACAGAGAAACACCTGTGTGATTTCAGAGCATAAATGAACGCCCAGAACAAGGACGTTTCCACACGCCAAGTTTGGACACCGTATGTGATTATGTATTTGCGGGACTAATTGTTCAGCCACTTCTGGCAGAAAAAGGAGGAACCTGTTCATGCCCGCATCTGTACCTCCACAGGTTGTTTGCGGGGTAGAGAATGAAGGTACATTTCCTAGAAAAATTATATTCTATTTAATATATTATAAAATTATAAAATAAATTTTAACGGGTTCAATAATGGCGTTACATTTACGTCTATAAGCCAATACACCGCCATTGCGGGTTGTCAAATACGATCTCTGTGTGGCAACAATATTTTGGGCACAGTTAGGCTGGTACAGGGGGAAACAGTGGAGACGGCAAGTAAAGCAGCTGCTTCAGAATCCTGGAGATATTTTTATCTGTTTCTGAGGAGGAGTGACCTGAGAAGAGCAAAACCTGGAGTAAATTTAGGTGAAGACTTCACTAAATGGACCCACATAAACGTTTTCCACGGCATCAAAACATGGAAATGGCGACTTTTCTCCTGGATCGGTAAGCTAGCTTGTTTGCTAACATGGCTAACGTTAGCTGTCAGTTATAAACTCCTCTGCGTTACTTGTTGGACATGCTGCAGACTGTTGGTCACTTGCGTATCGGCAGCGAGCCTGGCATCCCAGCGGCTGGAGTTGTTTTTCTGCCGTTGCAACTACAACCTAGACACACGTGATGTCGCTGTTCTGTCCGTATTCCATATTCAACCTTTAACAGCTTTTCTTAGTACTCTGTCCATCCTCCCATTACACTTCTGTTACATGTCAATACATCATCCTCTCTATCGTTATCAGACTAACCTGCTGCACACCCTCACCAACCTTCAGAAATCAGTCTCTTCCTCCTTAATTTCCAAACCAGCATATAAATCCTCATACTCTTTGAATGGCCTGTGTTGCCTCCTTCACCTCATGCTGCATCATCCTGTACTCCATTCTACTCTCTTCAGTGTCCTCCGTGTCCAACCTCCTCTTAGCTACCCTCTTTCTGTGTACACTCCAGCAATTCCCCATTCCACCACCTTGTTTCCTCTTCTACTTTCCTTCCAGATGACCCCCTGAGAACTCTCCTTCCTGTCTTCCTGATCACGTCTGTAGTAGTTCAGTTTTCTGGAGGTCCCTCCTGATTGCCAGCCTCTCATCCCCCTGAAAACTATTCTGAAAAGTACTCTTTCAGCTGCCACTGCTTCCTTTGCTTGCTCACCAATTCCACCAAAAAAGAGGCACACAGACAATAGTGCAATAAAATAACATATTTTAGCCCAAATCAGAAAGAAAGGGTACCTGCTGGCTTCCATACAAGAAGACTAAGTCTGGATAGCACTTATACCAGTATAACAAAGGTTTGGGTGATTCTGATTTGTTGAGCAAAGGAAGAGAGACTTTGAATAATGTGTTTTAAAAGAGTGAGCAAAAATATTTCCTTGCAAATTTTTTATCCTGTAGGCCTACAATTTTTTTTTTAACACTTAGCTATTCAGTCAAAGGTGTGATGACATAGCAGAATAAACTGTTTGTTGTAGTTGATATATGTTTTGGCACGCAAGATTTCCCTCCTCACTAAAAGGGTTGCATACAGTAATGATATGACTCTACCCAGACACCAAGTCAAGTATCTATCTGTGGGTTGCAACCAACTGGTGTATCCTATAGTGGGCATGTCGCATAGTGGGTGAATCTTGTCAGATTTAGGGGAAGGGTCAGGGGTAGGGTTAGATTTTACCATGCTCTCATAGGTCTGGTGGGTGTGTCACGGCCACTTTACGACACGCCTCTGTCTTGAGAGCCGCAGATAGACCCTTCTCCACCAAGTTGACCAAGTTTTGAATGGCTACAACGTTATTCGGTTATAACCTTATTTTGGAAAACTAGGTCAACCAGCCTGTTCCTAGCATTTGTTTGCTAAGAGGCTATCTGTTAGCATCATGGGCACTTCAGGCATACATTTGTCAGACAAGGCAGCATTTAGAAAATAAATGAACTCACAGGCAATGACAACATTGTGGTTGCCTCTTTCAGTGTTGCTACAGGCGTTTTTTTTTTTTTTTTTTTTTTTAATCCATTTGTTCGAAAACCCCTACTTGACTCGCCTGACCACGAGCTACTCTGCATGGTCAGGCATGCAGACTAGTTCAACTCACACTGGTGTATCAGTCAGGGGAAGGAGAGGGGGAGGGGGGAGGCTGTTTGCATGATGGTGTGCTTTAATTGGAGAACATAAATTATGTAGAAAACTGACTTTTGTACAATAAAATGCTTCAGTCTGATTCAACCGTTTTTGAATAAGCTTTTAAACAACCTTTTGGACATAAGCTTTTTACATACTCCACTAGAAACGAGAACTTTGTTCTCATTCTTGAGACTGCAAGAAAAAAAAAAAAAAAAAAGTTCATTTTGGTCTGGGTGGGTGACTGTGTTGATCCAAGGATTTTATATTAAACAACAAACTTTGTCCATGGCAGGGCGGGGTTGTGCATGTGTCTAAATGCCCTGTGCTGTATACAATTTTGCACTTTCTCGCTACCTCAATCAGCTGTTCATTAAAACACTTTGTTTAACCTGCATCAGTGGAAACATGGAAATGACATTTTTTCACTTCAAGCTTCTCCTAGTTAACCTCGATAGACACTTGAATGTCCAACCAATCACTCAATATGTCTCAGAACCCCACGAGCAGAAAGTTCTAGTCAGCTAAAGTGTAGAAAACAAGTCACAAGACGTCATCAAATCACGCCTATGTAAACAAAGTGATGTCATATATTCTTTTGGCCTCAAGAACAAGAAGAAAAGTTCTTGCTTCTCACCAAATATGTGGCTTACATGGCTTTATTCAGCCATGCAACTTAACAAGAATTAATTGATTTTACATGGCAGTAATACTACTACTGGTAATACTGTATAAATGATTATAATAATAATTAGGGATGTCCTGATACCACTTTTTTGCCAACCAAGTACAAGTACGAGTACTAACATTTGAGTACTTGCCGATACCAAGTACTTATACAAGTCATTAAAAGGGAAAAGTGAGAAGCATGTTATTTTTTCTTTTTTTTTATATATATATATATAATGAGAAGCATCTCTGGTGCTCAGGTGTGATGCAGACATCAGAGCTTGGGAATGTGATGTCGAACTGCAGTGGATTGTAATTGACTTATAAGTCACAACGGGCCTCTGGTGATCTTCTTTTGGATATGTTTTTCTAACTACGGTGAAAACTAGTGTTTTAAACATTCTCATGACTGACATGGCACCACTGTGGCATGGTTTTAGTTTCCATTTCTTTTTTAAAATAAAATTTTCCAACTCCACATCTGTGATGTCTCCAGGTGGCGCTGATTCAACATTTCAAGGAGTCTATGCTTATTTTTATGAGGCATTTTCAAAGTAGTAGGGATGTAACAATTACCGGTAAAATGGTTAACCGTGATAAAAACACCAACGGTTAGTAATAATAGTAATAGCCTACCATTTTAAATTTTATTTATTGTTAAAACCATGACTGATCGATGCACTTTGAAAACTCCCAATGATGCAGCTCAGTGGCTGGAAAAGCAGTAACAGTCGCAGTTTGTAATGTTTAATTCATGAAAACATGGCAGAAGGCAACAAGGGCACCCACATGGACAGTTCTCTTGAGATTTTTCCCCCCTTTAAAAAGGAGGGGTGGGGGGGGGGGGGGGTACAGAATGAAAGTACAGTATTTCCTAGAAAAATTATGTTTAGCCTAAAAATAATTATTTAAAAAATTACGGGTTCGATAATGGCATTATATTTATGTCTATAAGCCAATACACGCCGCCATTGCGGGTTGCCAAATACGATCTCTGTGTGTCAACAACATGTTGGACACAGTTAGGCTGGTACAGGGGGAAACACTGGAGACGGTGAGTGAAGCAGCTGCATCAGAGTCCTGGAGATATTGTTATCTGTTTCTGAGGAGGAGTGACTTGAGAAGAGCAAAACCTGGAGTAAATTCTGGTGAAGACTACACTAAATGGACCCACATAAACGTTTTCCACGGTGTCAAAACATGGAAATGGCGACTTTTCTCCTGGATCGGTACGCTAACTTGTTTGCTAACGTGGCTAACATTAGCTGTCAGTTATAAACTCCTCTGCGTTACTTGTTGGACATGCTGCAGACTGTTGGTCACTTGCGTATCGGCAGCGAGCCTGGCATCCCAGCGGCTGGAGTTGTTTTTCTGCCGTTGCAACTACAACCTAGACACACGTGATGTCGCTGTTCTGTCCGTGTTCCATATTCAACCTTTAAGTCCAAACACCTGCTTTTTAGACGCTGCCACCCTGATGTCGCCGATGTCGAGGAGACCAGACGGCTACACCTCAAGTTGCGAGAGGGTGTTTGGAGGTGGACGTACCTGTGTGATGCTTTAATATTCTGTTTATCATATTTTTTTGCAATACTGACCTGTGGCAGTGTGTGTGGTTTGGTTCAAGTGCAGAAGAGTGGAGCAGCGTGCAGACAAGGCACAGTTTGTGCCCGATTAATCACCTGCATCTGCAAGCTTTTCTGGAATAAACCAGAAAAAAAAGTCTTATCGGTAACATTGATTTTTGAACAAGAACTGTTTTCTTAAAAATATGAGAGCTGCAGTTCTTTTGTACAACAGTAGGTCTTCACAGAAACAAAAGCTTACAAAGTGGCCCGCTCCAACCTCCACTAATGTTATGAAAAGAATCTTGGGGACATGATACGTGTCAGATGTATTTAATCTGTCCTCATGTAATGGAAAACGTCTTCTAATTTAAAATGAGACGTAAACCCTGATGGAGTAAATGCAAAGCAGGCGCTGCTCATGTTGAAGGGTATTTTACTGCCAGCATAGCGGCTTAAACAGCTTACTGTAGGTATCGGGTGCTGTCATGAGTAAGTATGTGATTAGTACAAGTACAGCAAAATAGGGCAGTATCGGAGCGAGTACCGATACTGGCATCGGTATCGGGGCATCCCTGATAATAATAATACCCCAGACTTATTAAATAATTTGATGGTCTGTTGCTCAGGAACAGGGGAGACTGATGCTCTAGACTTACAGAAATATTTCACTGCTGATGATGGCTGTTTGTGCTGTATAAACAAACAGATTCGCAGAGAAAAATACACATACACAATGCTAAGAGAACTGTGAAGTTGACCAAGTCATCTCGTTAAGGTCTGCTGATCTCCGCAGAGGGCCCCTAAGCAATTAACCAATGGCCAGCCAATAGAGCCAGGCTTAATTGAATGGGAATTAAAAGAGAAAAAAAAATAAGTAGAAAAAGAATTAGAAGGAAGGAAAAAAAATGAAAAGAGGCAGGCAGATGGAAACAAATGATAGTGGGATCCCAAGTGTGGTCATAGGTGCAGCCAATCGATTGGAGACAGATTACATCTCTCTCGCTCTCCATCTTTGTCTTCTCCCTTGTCTCTCTCCCTCTCCTGGCCTCCTCTCCCTCTTTCAAACTCATCTGATGTAATGGAAACACCTCAAAAAAGAGGCCTGCCTTGCAGAACTATTCATCGTACATTAAGCTCGGTCTGCAGTGTTCAGAGATACTGCAGACATGGTTATTCAAAGTGTCCAATAAAAACTAACAGAACCTCTGCCGCAGTTGGAACTGCATCCTATGCATTGAAATCATACAACACAATTATAACCTTTACAGATAAGAACCTTTATAGTAAATTGAAATGCACAGAGAAAGGAAGATTGTGTGCCTCTGTGTTAAAAGCCAGTGAGTTTTCATATGTGTCAATCACAGTTAAAATGGTTTAAAGATTGAAACAGAAAAGAAATGTACAACAGTGGTATTTTGTGGCCCAATCAGCCACCCAGTGCAAACAAAACAACACTTCGGTCGCTGGTTTTTTGCATCATTGATTGTCTGTGTAACTCATTCAGACTTTTCTGGTTCATAACGCTGAGAAACTTTATGTGGATGTGTGGGTGTTATCTGAGCAGCACTGGAAAACGGCAGAATGGTGTTTTCCAGTCACTGACCAGCCGCTTGGATTTATTGGGAAATAAATAGGAATGGACAGACTGGGCTTGTGTACTACTGGGAAACATGTTGATAGCAAGAGATAAACACTGAGTGGAAGGCTTCAGTGAAAGACCGCGGGCTCAGAATGCAGCAGTGACACAGCAGAGGGTGGTGACAATGGTCATACACCCATGATCCAATGACATGCATCACACGTTTTACAGGGAAAAGGGCCGTGGCGGAATCACATCAGTCTGTTGTG
Organism: Atherinomorus stipes; assembly: GCA_023101725.1. Classification (NCBI taxonomy): domain Eukaryota; kingdom Metazoa; phylum Chordata; class Actinopteri; order Atheriniformes; family Atherinidae; genus Atherinomorus; species Atherinomorus stipes. Next base: position 24,062 of record JALJCO010002687.1, read on the forward strand.
CATGCTTTTGAGCTCAATAAGAGGAAAACTGGGACTGCATTTTCGGATCTTTATTTTGGCTCAAAGACTGTTAGATCTTGCTTGATTTTCTAAAATACAGTGGAAAAAAATCCTGTTCACTTCTAATTACAGAAAATTAGGTGTAATTCATTCTAGTAAACTTTGCACTTTTATTTTAGCATTAGTAATACCTGAAATTAATTTTGAAAGTACATTTTAGTTTTTATTTAATTTATTTGGTTGACATGGACTCATAATCACACTCAGAAATGCAGGTGAGCTAAACGTTGCTGGAAGAAGGATAATCTACATGTTTTCCTGGGCTTGCAAGGAGAATGTATGACCACCTATGAGAAAGCCATGAAAGATGCTAAAGCGAAGTATTTGTCCTCTGATATACAGAGTTCATTTGCAAAAACACTTAACCACCATTTAGAAAAAACAGAGTTAACTCTGTTAAAAGGATTCTCAGCCTTTTTCCCATGTGTCATATTCTCCACTGTGATTTGAACCTTTACTCCTGACACCACTTGTTAGGCTTTGTCCGCAGTCTTGGAGGCCAGCACGGAGAAAATGCACAGGAAGCAAATGACTGACGTCTCAGTTACTTTATTAACGCATTCGATGCATTATAACACCCTACACCAGCTAACCAGAATGATTAAAACCACTCGCTTAAAGCAAAACTCAGTAACTTCAGCTCGGGGCTCCCCTTAGTGGCGTACTTTCACTGTCGTAAAGTTCAACCCCCTTACACCCCCCACAGCACACAGATGGCTTCTCTATCTGTCTTTCCTCTATTTTGATCCCTGGATATATTTCTAAGCTTTTACTAGCTTGTTGATGCTACTTTGCTGCGTTGCTAGCAGCACCTCGTCTCCCTCTGCTCAAAACAAAGTCCTGTATCTTCTGAAACGGGACGTTTTACCCGTGATTTGCGGGTAAATATGCTGTGGATTATATTTTTCTCTGGTGTTGGCGGGTAGCAGGTAAGAATACAAACTTTTATTTACTTTTTGCTGACATGACAAGTGATTATTGAGCCTGAAGCAGTGATGCTTCACCCGGCGCCCAGGCAGCGCAAGCTACGTGAACCACTCTGGTCCAGCAAAGAGTTGGTTATGAGAGCCAGGAGCCGTGTTTAGGTGGTGTGAAGCTAAAGAAATGTTTTCTTCGAATCAGCGCTGGTAGTCTGGTTAAAATCAGAGCTGGAAGCAGCTCGGTAGATAGGGGACATGAGCACCGTACAGTGGTTTCTGTTGTCGCAAGTTCTGCTCGGGTCGGCGCAGGCAAAGTTGTTTTTAGCTGCTCACAGGCCAGAGGCCCCGGCGGGAGGGGGGGGTACATTGAATCGCTCCGTAAACACTTTGTTTAGCCCCACGGGGATTCCGAAAAGCATTTATTGAGGTAAAAAAGTTACTGAGTTTCCCCTTTAAATAGACCAGCTTAATAGGACCATACCATTCCCCCAGGTTTCCACAGCCAGATATATGTGAGAAAATACTTACAATAAAAGGTTTACAAAACTATACATATATTTACAGAAACCTTAAAACTACTCAATTATTCACCCTAAATAACCCAACCAATAATTAATCAAAAACATAGGGAATTATTTTACACAGACTCCCTCTTAATTCTGACTTTTTAGTTCCCTCCGCCCGGAACCTATGAAAGGCGCATGAGTCCCTGGGGACCTCTTTTTGTCCACGCACCACTCCTGGGGACAGAAACGGAAGGTGATTACAAGCCTAATTCCTTTACACATCAGAACTGTTTCTTCGCTGCTTTGACCAACCAATCAGTCTTCATTTTACAGGTGGATACCTTGAAGACCTTGGGCCTCAGCCACTGCAGCTACACACAAACACATACTGTACATAAACCAATAAAGCAATAAATCAACTAACTTAAACTGGTGGTGTCACTTTACATATATCATAAGTCAATCAATCACCATCTTTGCTGTCACTAACTAAAAGTGAGGTCACGACTGCTGGTTGTGACACTCCGTTTTCTCTAAATGGTGGTGAAATGTTTTTGCAAATTAACTGTGATTAATCCTGATGTTGGCTTTTCCACATACTACTGATGAATTAGCACTTTCTCAATGACAAGAGAGGCTATCTGTCAAAAAAAGCATTATTTCTAGCCCCTCTGCTGCGAACAATGTCCATGTTGCTTCTATAGTTTTTGAGCGTTTTGACTGCAGGGGCGCCTGCAGAGATTTTTTAGGGGTGGTCAGAGAAAATGGCATGGTGGCCAAGAGTTATTAAAGGGTAACTTTTGTTTCTTTCAACCTGGACCATATTTCTAGGAATTTATACATGCATTTACTTACCAGTAACATTTCTGCATCACTCTGACTCCTTTGGATGGTAATTAGATTAGTCGTTGATGCCCGTATATCCAAATAATGACAACGAATGGGGCAGAATGAATGGGCCTCTATCTAAGGCATTATCTGCAGCAAAACTCTTTCATTTTACCAATACTTTAAGTTGAATAAACAAATGAATAAGTACTATTGTCCTGTGAGTTCAGGTTTGGCTTGCTGTAGTTATTGGGGGTGGTTCTCCACACGTCTACCAGCCACGCGCCCACAACATCATAGTCAATGGAGTTAATAAAACAAACAGTAGGTAAATCACGAGCTCAACTTCCTCCATTGTTGTTCAGTGTGTCCTCCCCAAACAAATGACTTCACAAAACTTTGCAACGACAACTACCCCCCCCCCCCCCCCCCCCCCCCCTCCTCATGCACAATGAAAACCATAGCTGAAGATAGCCTCAATTGTAATGTGAATCTACCCAAACTGGGGTAGTTTGTGTCAGCCCAATGAGGGCCGGGCTAAGTAGGTGCTGATGTGAAAGGGGCTTTAGAAACTGGTTGTAGCGGTTCTGCTGGGTGGCGCCTTCATGGATGAATTTACAAAAGAAAGGCTGAGTTAATTCGGTGTGACAGGATTGCGAGGACTACAGCAAAACACCTACTGTATGGCAGAAAATGGTAGGTCTAGTATGTCTTTTTATTTTTCTTATTTTTATTTACTTATAAAGAGTTTTTCATTCAAGTATAGGTGGCCAGCTTTGTGTTGAAAGAGGCCATAGTCACTCCTAGCCACCTCTTGTTGGTGCCATTGATTTTGAGATGATTTCTTTGTCAGTCTGTAACGATGTTTTTAGCAGCATGAAGCCTGCAGTCTGTTCTTCAGACACTATCCTGACCAGGCTGCTGAGAGAGAATTTTGTTTGTGTTTTTCCTTTCTCACTTTTTTTTTCAGTTCTTGGTCATCTCTGGGATCTGTCTCAGCTGCCTTTAAGCACACAGTGGTCAAGCCTCTTGAAAAAAACTACACATTGACCCTCTCTCATTGCACAATTTTAGACCTCTCTCCCACATTCCCTTTCTGTCAAAGATATAAGAAAAGCTTGTTTTTAAAAGAGGAATTAACCAGTGTGGAATTAAGTTTTATTCAGAGTTATCGTTTTTACTTGGAGTTAGAGGTCTAAATGATCTTAAAGCAGAAATAACTTTTACTCAGAATTGAAGAGAAATTAAAACTCACGTAAACGCTGTCATTGAGAAAAAACATTCATTGTCAAGTTTATCAGGTCCAACTTTTAGTAGTGGGGTGGACCTTTTTCCCCCAGAACTCCCTTAGTTCCTGGTGTCATAGATCCAACAAGGTTTTGGAAACATTCATCAGAGATTTTGCTCCTTATTGACATGATAGCATCACACAGCTGCACATTTTTGGGCTGCACATACGTGATGAAAATCTCCCATTCCACCACATCCCAAAGCTGCTCTGTTGGGTTGAGACCTGGTGACTGTTGAGGCCATTGAAGTACAGTGAACTCATTGTCATGTTCAAAAACCAGTTGGAGATGATTAGAGTTCTGTGACATGGTGCATTATGCTACAATGTGACTTGAAAGTGAGTATCTGGATGAATGTGTGATAGAGGATATAAGTCTGATAACCAGGAAAGCCAACATGACAATAGTAGTGGATCTGTTTCTTGTTACATCTCATTTCATTGGCCAGAACTAACCAAGGGTCCTCCAGATGAAATGTCTTTTGCTCAGTGGGATTTATTATATTTTATGAAATCCCTTTTATCTTTACTGACACTGTTTTCAGCAGGTAACTCTGGGCTCTTAGTTAAAACCCAGGACCCAGGAAGGTGTTGTGGTCAACAGTGTCAACGGCAGAACTTAAATCTAATTATAGGCGCTGTTTGCCACACGAACAGTGTTTGATTCATCATCTTTATTTTGTTTTTCCCTTTTTCCATTCTGTAGTTTTCCATTTGTGTGGAGTTGCATCTTCTACGCATCTTTGGGAGTCTCCCAGATACTCTGACAAACTTCCAACATGCTTTCTTCTCTGTTTTCTCTTAGCTTTCTGGACCACTCCTCCAGTCTTCAGCATTGAAAATTGTTTGACTGACAGTGTTCTTGTGGTCAGACTGCTGTGACGTGACTGCTGTGCCACGCGGTGATCAGTAAAGTAAAAACAACAATGGAGGCATTGGATGATATCGAGGTGTTACTGCTGTTGTTGTTTTCTCTGTGGCTTGCAGTCACCGAAAACAGAGCCAGATAGTTTTAGAGGAGGCGAGGAACACATATGATGCGTATGACAACAATTTCCTTTTACCCATCAGTGGAGAGCTGTCAGGTATGTTACATTTTGTGTAGATTCAGCACGGTTAGACCTAGCTCTGAAACGGGTGCAGAAAATTGTAACGGGTCGTAACGGGTTTTCCAAGAGGAAACACAAATAAAGCTTGCCATGCCGTGTGGAAAGGTTACGAAAATGTGCAGTGGTAAAGGCCCATTACATACTGCAAAAAACTAACACATTAACCCTTCAAGTCCTGTTACTATTTGTCTTGACTTCTGTTTATGAATGCCTTTCCCATAATCAAATAAGTACATCACTGCAACCACCATCTATTTGAATACTTGGAGCCATAGTAAAGGCAACACTAATGAGATATGTTAAGCTCAACACCCTGAAACTGAATCAGTTCTGAGGCATTTATGGACCTCACACTGCACATCCCTTTAGACTAACATCATGTGACAATTCAGGTGTAAACAGGTTGACTTAATTGAGTTAATGATGAGACTTCTGAGAGTAGCTGGCGGAGTTGGGTTTGAAACCCCCCAAAAAGTACAAAAAAAAAAAAAAAAACCCCACACGCACACACACAAACATGCACTTATTTTCTTTTGAGACAAGTTTCAGATATGTTTTTGATTAATTTTTAGAGTGAGTACTTCAAAGACACTGTATTTCTGGAAAACGCAGAGCATAAAATAATCCTTCACTCCTGCTATACGGTACAGGGGATAGCAGGAGTGGAGCTATAGGGTAAACGAGGGTGGCCCCCTCTAAAATCTGATTGGGCACCCCGTGCCATCTCATGTGACTGCTGACAGGTCATTGGAAGAGGAAGAAAAAAACATGTCTCTAGACCTCCATGGATCAACAGTATCACTATACTCGTTTTAAGTAAACAGTAGTTTGTTAACTAGTTGTTTTTAAAAAAATGTCCATCTGTCTGTACATTTCCAGAAGAGAGTTTGTTCTTGTGCAAGTACAACTACCAATGTTATGTAAGGCTGTTAAAAATAAACAATGAAAACAAACTATAAAGATGACAAGAGAGAACCTCATTTCCAACCTTATTTAGCGATGACTAAGCTAGTGCTACATGATACAGTTTAACTTAAACAGGAAGCTAGAAAGGCTGCTAGCAATGGCTGTCAATGCTGTGAGCAATAGCAACACATTACTATTGCTCTGCGTTTATGCTGTGATCTTATAATTCAGTTTCCGCCCCATTTTTTGACACGCTACTCCTCCTAGGCTTCAGCCAGCACCCCCCACAAAAGCTATATCACAACGTGAGTCTCAGCTGGGAATAGTGTGCTATATAGTGCCCTGCACTAAAGTCTCACTATGTTTAAGCAGTTTGCAAATAATTGCTTTTTTGTTGTTGTTTGTTTGTTTGTCCCATAGGAATGAATGAGTTTTGGCGGAAATGAGACAAAAACCCAAGTCACTCTCGACTCTTTAGCTCTTAGCCTTTCAAACGTCATTCAAAGTTTAAATGGGTCATAAAAGATAAAACTTTAACTGTCTAAAAGGAAATTTCAAGATCTTTCTAAGGATTTGACACAATCACAAGTTACAGTATGGGCCGAAAGTTTAGACACACTTGCATTAATGAAAAGGCTAAATTCACAATTATAAATCAAATAACAAGAAACTGACTAAATAAATGATGAATAACAATGTACTCAATTATAATTTAGTAAAATAAAACATTGATTTTGAATTGGGGTTTTAGCAATAACTAAGGAAAATAAGAAAAAAAAAATATCCTAGACAAATTAGAGAACCTTGCTCATGAACAGTGGACAAAAATACCTGTCAACAGGTGCAGACATCTGATTGGATGAAAATCATTCTATAAATTACCTGGACAAATATAACACCAATCTAATTGATACTAAAAAGAAAAAGAAATAAATAACACAGAAAAAAAAAAGTACACTTTCAATTGGCTAAAATTCCTGTTTTCGTTCATACATTTGACATTTGTCTCTCAGTGTTGGACTGAAGGCAAAAATTTGTCTTTTTTTCCCCTTTACAACAGTTTTTAGTCTGATACTTGAAGTTTAGATGGTACTTCTGATATTGTACTGCTTAATCATGGTTCACACTTTTCAGTAGAACGTGTTTTGCTTATTGTGTGAACTTGTGTGCTGGCACAAACATGTAAGAACATTTTCTTTTATCCAAGAGTGGTGGGAGAAGTCTTGGAGAATATAAGAATGTATGAATATCTCATACCTAACACAATGAAGCAGTATGGTTATCGATGCCTTCCAACCAAATCCAATATCTAAATGTCCTTAATGGTTTACTGCAAGGAAAAGGCAGCTTCACCCAGATATCTGGCTCTGTAACACCTTCGCTTGAGGCTGCGCTCGTCCACCTCGTGATGGAAAACCATCCAAGCTGACAATTACATCCAGGAAATTTCAATGACCTGTTATCATGATCATTGCTTCATTATAATCCTTTATTAAATTTTATTAGTCCAGATGCAACACAGATCGTCCTGAAAATGCTGTATTTATTGCTACTGTTGTGAAATAACAATAAATAAAAATGTTATTAATAATGGCTTCCCGGCAGTCATCCTATCAAGCTGTGTCGGTGCCTACCTGTGTTGGGAGGCATGGCCAGAGGAATACAGGCATCTCCTTGGCCCGTGGAAGAAGAGGACAATAAAGTCTTGGCAAGGAAGGCAGAGATGGGCTGAACCAGCAGGGATGTCAGATTTCCTCCTGCACCAGCTTGAGACAAAATAAGAGAAAAAAAGATTTATTTGTTATATAAGTTATACAGTATATATATTTTTCAAATCCCTGTGACTAAACTGTTAAGACTTGGAAAGCACTCAGAGACCGCAGACCTCCACCAACCAACTGAATTCCCCCCATCTGGCCCCATCTCGCAATGATAAAGTATCCCTTAAAAAAAATTCCTGGATTCAGTCGTTGATCCGATTCAACAGTAAAATCTCATCAGTTTTTCCTCGTGCCATTATCAGCATTCCCTGAAATGTAATTCAAATCCATTTATAACTTTCTGTGTTATGTTGCTAACTGACAGACAAACAAATGCCAGCAATTACATTACCTCAATGTAAAGGTACTTTGAGCAGGGTTGCTTTGGAAACATTTACAATGTGGATATCTGTCAAGCTTCTTTGACCTGGCAGCACAGACGACCTACGTATTTGCAGTGTTCAACCAAACAGTCACTCAACATTGTCTAAACCTGTCAACATGCAACATGAAAGTTTGAAAAGGCTTTTTACATAAAGCTGAAGCTGATGTCTGAACACAGAGATTTCAGCAGTTTATCCTTCAGTTCAATAATATGTTTGTACCAAAGAAAGAAAAAGATCACCTTGAACAAATTCCTTCACATCATTCAACACAGAACATGACAAGTTCATGAAAAGATGGAGAAATCTGCATCGTAATAACTTCAGCGAGGACATAGTGTTGCTGACGTCTGTTTCTTTGTCTGTTAGTTAGAAAGATAACTCAATTTGCTTCTATAGACCCTTCTCACAGCGTGCTGCTGATCACGTGTCAGCAGGGCCGGCGATTGCTATAGGCGACCTAGGCGATCGCCTAGGGCGACAAATGCGCTGAGGGCACCCATTCCTGGGGTCTGTTGCACGAAGCAGGTTCAACAAACTCTGAGTTGATCTACTCAGAGATTCGAAACTCTGAGTTTTCAGTCCCAAAACAGCTGATTTGATTTGGTTTAATCAACTCAGGGTAGTTCAACCCAGGGTTTTAAACATGCTCTACCATGATAAAAAGCCAGCATCAATTGAGCACCGATTCGACGAGTCACCATGGCAACGTAGACGCAAAGGCAGGGCTGCGCTCGCCTTTGAATGGAACGAACTTCTAAAGCCTCATATGGTGAGTTTGAACTGCTGCTGCAATTAAAAAAAAGAAAAAAAAAGTGACGGCGTGGGAGAACATTTAGGTTTAAATGTTGTCCTTTACAATCACAACAATGTTATAGAGTATTACTGTTTAATGGTAACGAGACAGTCTGAGATGTTGTCAGTATGATTCCAGCTTGTTTGTGTAGGTACCTACTTAGTTGAATGGTTTGCGCATCTACATTTCACCTTGGAGGCTGGTGTTCAAATCCAACTTTGTACTTTTATCACAGCAATTTTATTTATTTACCTTGGGTGCGATCCTGCGGGGAAGAAGCCCTTTTGTCGGCAGCATTAAGATGAGATATGTCTGTCACATTTCTCAAATGCCCTACATCTCCAATTAAAGAAAAAAAAAAAAAAATCTATTTGCGAAAAAACGCAGGGCAATAAACAATAACCTATCTGCTTTGAGGGGAAAGCGTATGGCAACAAGAAAAAAGTCACATCTGGGATCGAACCACAACTTTCTGCATGACAGATGTTATCCTTGCTCATTTACCCAGAGATAGAGACAGATTGATGGTCAAATAATCAGCAGAAACCATCTCTCTGAAGCAGAGAGACAGGACCTCCAACTGTCACATACGGATGGTGACATTATAAATGTACGGACGGATCAGCTTGTATATAGATGAGTGACTGTGATGTGAAACTGTTACAACAGAAATGACAACTGTTGGGAAATAAAAAAACTTCTATCCATGGTATGATAACAATATCCGAATGTTTAACTCTCCGTAGAAATGCAGCATCTTCATCCATGAAATCCTTATCCAAAGAACACGTCTGTAACCTTCCGATTTATTTTTTAACATGTTTTATTTCAGACGGCAGCAGCCAAAACTCACCGCTGACTGAATGAATGAGGAAATGTGGCTAAAAGTGGGCGGAGACAGCGAGAAACTCAAGGTTTCCCCACACTAACCTGCTCCCGACCAGGTTAGTTTCAGAGAGTCTGTTACCATGGTAACTGACCGAGGGTTTAAGTTGCCCCTCTTCGTGCAACAGGCTAGAGTTACTCCTCTTTCCCTGGGTTGAGTTACCTACCTTTGTGTTACGAAAAACTCAGAGTTTCCCGAATTTCAGGGTTAAACAACTCAGAGTTTTCATTAAACCTGCTTTGTGCAACAGACACCAGGTATAGTGCGATGAAAAAGTAAAAATGTAAACAGAATATAGAATTTGCACATAGATACTACACTATTATCCCACTTGAACCGGAGGCAATTACACTAGAAAATAAGATAAAAATTCAAATCAAATAGAAAACCCGATATCCGTTAATATTGATATTCTAGCTTCATAACTTTAATGTACACATAACATGATAAAAAACATTTTATGTATATATATATATATATATATATATATATATAGTAAAGTAACTTCTGTGAATAAAAATGTTATGTTATTGAAATAACATAAAAGCTTCTGTATGTGAAACGGATACACATTCTCTGATTTGTAAAACAATAAGGACAGGATAGGGCAATTGACCATGGTAGTTGGGGGTGGGGGGTGGGGGGGGTGACTGGTGGGCGAGGGTGGTGGTGTGGGGGGGAAATCTGAAAATCCCTGGGATTGCTGGTGTTATCCCAACTAGATGGGTTACACATTTAATTCAGATTCTGAATCTAGTGAATTAACATGAACATTTGGCCACTGAATCTAATCTGTCTAAATGACTAGAACATAAGTAAAGTATGCAAAATAGTAGATGCAGAGTCAGATGGAACAACAGCCTCGTAATGATACATGGTAATGCAAAGAGATCAATCTGTGGAATTAATGCATTGATTTTTTTAACACATGAACAACAACTTTATAACTCATACCATAGTCAAAATCCAAATTTGGCATTATATCAGCAAGAGAAGCTGATTTCAGGCATGCTTTGTTATTGCAGCAGACAGAATCTACCAAACTCTCTTTATCTTACTTTTTATAGAAATTTTCACAGTTTTTGAACCTTACATTTAGGTATTGATAATATCACACTAGTACTGATCGATTTTGATACCAATGTTTGTATTGATATTAAGATTTGGATCAATCCGCCCACTTCTAGCCAAAGAACTAAGGCAGACATGATGATATCAAAATGATGGATGTGATGTAAGTGGCTTTATGTGATAACTGAATTTCAATGTATATAAAGGGAGGCTTTTATCATTTCAACAATTCAATGTATCCTTATGGCAAACAGGTACTGTGGACCATAGCTATTACAGTTTTTTTTTTTAATTGCTAAAACACTATTTTTTAAATATCCCCTCACTTTTTCACAACTTTAAACACTAATCCCATAACTCAAACTACTTTCCCAAAACCTCTTCTTCTTGCTGCAAAAGGAAGTTATTGACTTAAAACAGCATCACCTGGCCTCAAAAAGCGACACTATTGTCAAATCATGCCCCAAGCACAGCAAAATGTAGAACACTACAGAGCAATCAGGAAACACTACAAGGAAAAAGGAAAACATAATTCTCAGAACATAATGCTGTCGATTTTTTTTTTCTTTAACGTAATTTACATCAGGCCAAATGCATCATGTCACAACACGGAGAACTCACGACGTAGAAAAGCACTTGAGTTCATAAACCAACGCGACCAAAAGCATAACCTCCTTGGCGGAGGTATACAGTAATTTGGTCGATCACAGTTGCACGGATTTCATTTCAAATGAAGGCTCTGCGTCAGACCTGATTTTGCCCCCTTCCACTTCCCCATCCTCGACTATGTCTGCAACCACCTGTTATGCGTACCCTCTCTTGATTTTCTCTATCCATTGCAAAATCTTGACGTCCCTCAGCTTCCTCAACTGGTTTACTGTATATTGGTTCCCTCATCATCAGCCAAAGGTGAAATCATTTTTGAGTCACTGTGTTTACCTGTTGACAACTGTGTCTTAGTTGTGATCAAAGTGTGCAGCATATGTTTACCATTTGGCACAGCAAGTGCACCACAATGGAAATGTGTTAGCAAGCAGTGTTTAGTGATGTGAAACGTGCTTTAGGTTTTGATCACAAGGGGACTGATTTGATACCTTGGTTTAGGCTTCCTGAAAAATTGGCTTTGAGAATGAGATTTAGTGTTTTAGCAATTGAGAAAAACTAACTATAAACAGGCTGATCCATGACTTATTGATATAAACTCATTAATGTCTTATAAAATAATAATGAAAATACTAATTTGAACATTAAAGCATTTCCTTGCTTTTTTGCCTTTTGCCATCTGCACAAAAAATGGGAGCTGATGCAATTTGCCTGAACCAACGGTCATAACTCATTAAAATTCCAAGCATTATGGTCTCAAATATCATTTCCTCAGAGAGCCGCATCCTATACGTATACCCAATTTACCTATGCATAGCCTCACTTCTCTGCTTCCCAGCCGGTCTATACTTTATCCAAGTTTGTTAATAATCTATACTCTAAACTTAGCAGGGAGGACAGGCTCACCAAGCACTGAAGAATCCCTTGTGGTCTCTTTGAACCAAATTTAAAGTCGATGACTTTCTGCCACAGTTCTACAGTGTCACTGCAGCACTCCAGCCCCACAAGATGATTAATAATCCATGAACGACACGGGAGACAAGACAAGAGGGAGAAGTGGTAAAAAAGAAGCAAGGGGTGTGAAAAAAAACTAGTTGAAGAAGGAAAGTGCAGAGAAGCAAAGATGAAAGTGAAAGTCAGGATACATTGTGGCAAGATTGGAGAGAGAGAGAAGGTCACAGAGAAGTAATGACAGGAGGTTGGACGAGAGGCAAGGAGAGGGGAAAAGGCAAAAAGTGAATAGCAGATGAAGTAACAGGAGAGGAAGGAGTTTAGAAGATTAACGGAGGGGAAAAAGGGGACAGATAGGATGAGAAGACATGGCGGGTTGGAGGGAGAAAAAGATGCTAAGAAGGAAAAGGAGGAGGCAGAGAAAGAAGGGCAGTAGAGCGAAGATTCAAACTAGATTTAAACAGGGACAAGACAAAAAAACATATGCCCCATGTTGAACCAGTCTTAGAGGAAACTCAAGTAATCAGTTTGTGCACAACATTGTGGTGTCACATTTAATACGTGAACAATATGGCATACATTTTAGGACATCCTCGTTCTCAGAATCAGGTGTAAGAAAAAACAAATGTCAGTAGTGATGTGTTATGCTCAGAAGAGCCAGCTCTAAGAGTCAATGCTTCATAGTGAATCAAAAGAACCGGCTCCCAGTTTTTTTAGGAGACTGGCCACTATG
>JALJCO010002688.1:0-13257 GCA_023101725.1 Atherinomorus stipes
CTGACTGGGATTAAAGGTTCTAGATGCTGACTGGGATTAAAGGCTCTGATGCTGACTGGGATTAAAGATTCTGATGCTGACTGGGATTAAAGGTTCTGATGCTGACTGGGATTAAAGGTTCTGATGCTGACTGGGATTAAAGGTTCTGATGCTGACTGGGATTAAAGGTTCTAGATGCTGACTGGGATTAAAGATTCTGATGCTGACTGGGATTAAAGGTTCTGATGCTGACTGGGATTAAAGGTTCTGATGCTGACTGGAATTAAAGGTTCTGATGCTGACTGGGATTAAAGGTTCTGATGCTGACTGGGATTAAAGGTTCTGATGCTGACTGGAATTAAAGGTTCTGATGTGACTGGGATTAAAGGTTCTGATGCTGACTGGGGTTAAAGGTTCTAGATGCTGACTGGGATTAAAGGTTCTAGATGCTGACTGGGATTAAAGGTTCTGATGCTGACTGGGATTAAAGGTTCTGATGCTGACTGGGATTAAAGGTTCTGATGCTGACTGGGATTAAAGGTTCTGATGCTGACTGGGATTAAAGGTTCTGATGCTGACTGGGATTAAAGGTTCTAGATGCTGAATGGGATTAAAGGTTCTGGATGCTGACTGGGATTAAAGATTCTGATGCTGACTGGGATTAAAGGTTCTTGATGCTGACTGGGATAAAAGGTTCTGATGCTGACTGGGATTAAAGGTTCTGATGCTGACTGGGATTAAAGGTTCTGATGCTGACTGGGATTAAAAATTCTGATGCTGACTGGGATTAAAGGTTCTGATGCTGACTGGGATTAAAAGTTCTGGATGCTGACTGGGATTAAAGGTTCTGATGTGACTGGGATTAAAGGTTCTAGATGCTGACTGGGATTAAAGGTTCTGGATGCTGACTGGGATTAAAGGTTCTGATGTGACTGGGATTAAAGGTTCTAGATGCTGACTGGGATTAAAAATTCTGATGCTGACTGGGATTAAAGGTTCTGATGCTGACTGGGATTAAAGGTTCTAGATGCTGACTGGGATTAAAGGTTCTGATGCTGACTGGGATTAAAGGTTCTGAATCTGACTGGGATTAAAGATTCTGATGCTGACTGGGATTAAAGGTTCTGATGCTGACTGGGATTAAAGGTTCTGATGCTGACTGGGATTAAAGGTTCTGATGCTGACTGGGATTAAAGGTTCTAGATGCTGACTGGGATTAAAGGTTCTGATGCTGACTGGGATTAAAGGTTCTGATGCTGACTGGGATTAAAGGTTCTAGATGCTGACTGGGATTAAAGGTTCTGATGCTGACTGGGATTAAAGGTTCTGATGCTGACTGGGATTAAAGGTTCTGATGCTGACTGGGATTAAAGGTTCTGATGCTGACTGGGATTAAAGGTTCTGATGCTGACTGGGATTAAAGGTTCTGATGCTGACTGGGATTAAAGGTTCTAGATGCTGACTGGGATTAAAGGTTCTGATGCTGACTGGAATTAAAGGTTCTGATGTGACTGGGATTAAAGGTTCTGATGCTGACTAGGATTAAAAGTTCTAGATGCTGACTGGGATTAAAGGTTCTGATGTGACTGGGATTAAAGGTTCTGATGTGACTGGGATTAAAGGTTCTTGATGCTGACTGGGATTAAAGGTTCTGATGCTGACTGGGATTAAAGGTTCTAGATGCTGACTGGGATTAAAGGTTCTAGATGCTGACTGGGATTAAAGGTTCTGATGTGACTGGGATTAAAGGTTCTGATGCTCACTGGAATTAAAGGTTCTGATGCTGACTGGGATTAAAGATTCTGATGCTGACTGGGATTAAAGGTTCTAGATGCTGACTGGGATTAAAGGTTCTGATGCTGACTGGGATTAAAGGTTCTGATGCTGACTGGGATTAAAGGTTCTGATGCTGACTGGGATTAAAGATTCTGATGCTGACTGGGATTAAAGGTTCTGATGCTGACTGGAATTAAAGGTTCTAGATGCTGACTGGGATTAAAGGTTCTGATGATGACTGGGATTAAAGATTCTGATGCTGAATGGGATTAAAGGTTCTAGATGCTGACTGGGATTAAAGGTTCTGATGCTGACTGGGATTAAAGGTTCTGATGCTGACTGGGATTAAAGGTTCTGATGCTGACTGGGATTAAAGGTTCTGATGCTGACTGGGATTAAAGGTTCTGATGCTGACTGGAATTAAAGGTTCTGATGCTGACTGGAATTAAAGGTTCTGATGTGACTGGGATTAAAAGTTCTAGATGCTGACTGGGATTAAAGGTTCTAGATGCTGACTGGGATTAAAGGTTCTAGATGCTGACTGGGATTAAAGGTTCTGATGCTGACTGGGATTAAAGGTTCTGATGCTGACTGGGATTAAAGGTTTTAGATGCTGACTGGGATTAAAGGTTCTGATGCTGACTGGGATTAAAGATTCTGATGTGACTGGGATTAAAGGTTCTGATGCTGACTGGGATTAAAGGTTCTAGATGCTGACTGGAATTAAAGGTTCTGATGCTGACTGGGATTAAAGGTTCTGATGCTGACTGGGATTAAAGGTTCTAGATGCTGACTGGGATTAAAGGTTCTAGATGCTGACTGGGATTAAAGGTTCTGATGTGACTGGGATTAAAGGTTCTGATGCTGACTGGGATTAAAGGTTCTGATGCTGACTGGGATTAAAGGTTCTGATGTGACTGGGATTAAAGGTTCTGATGTGACTGGGATTAAAGGTTCTAGATGCTGACTGGGATTAAAGGTTCTGATGTGACTGGGATTAAAGGTTCTAGATGCTGACTGGGATTAAAGGTTCTGATGCTGACTGGGATTAAAGGTTCTGATGCTGACTGGGATTAAAGGTTCTGATGTGACTGGGATTAAAGGTTCTGATGTGACTGGGATTAAAGGTTCTGATGCTGACTGGGATTAAAAGTTCTTGATGCTGACTGGGATTAAAGGTTCTGATGTGACTGGGATTAAAGGTTCTGATGCTGACTGGGATTAAAGGTTCTGATGTGACTGGGATTAAAGGTTCTGATGCTGACTGGGATTAAAGGTTCTGATGCTGACTGGGATTAAAGGTTCTTGATGCTGACTGGGATTAAAGGTTCTGATGTGACTGGGATTAAAGGTTCTGATGCTGACTGGGATTAAAGGTTCTGATGTGACTGGGATTAAAGGTTCTAGATGCTGACTGGGATTATAGGTTCTAGATGCTGACTGGGATTAAAGGTTCTGATGTGACTGGGATTAAAGGTTCTGATGTGACTGGGATTAAAGGTTCTTGATGCTGACTGGGATTAAAGGTTCTGATGCTGACTGGGATTAAAGGTTCTTGATACTGACTGGGATTAAAGGTTCTGATGCTGACTGGGATTAAAGGTTCTAGATGCTGAATGGGATTAAAGGTTCTGATGCTGACTGGGATTAAAGATTCTGATGCTGACTGGGATTAAAGGTTCTGATGCTGACTGGGATTAAAGGTTCTGATGCTGACTGGGATTAAAGATTCTGATGCTGACTGGGATTAAAGATTCTGATGCTGACTGGGATTAAAGGTTCTGATGCTGACTGGGATTAAAGGTTCTGATGCTGACTGGGATTAAAGGTTCTGATGCTGACTGGAATTAAAGGTTCTGATGCTGACTGGGATTAAAGGTTCTGATGCTGACTGGGATTAAAGGTTCTGATGCTGACTGGGATTAAAGGTTCTGATGCTGACTGGGGTTAAAGGTTCTAGATGCTGACTGGGATTAAAGGTTCTAGATGCTGACTGGGATTAAAGGTTCTGATGCTGACTGGGATTAAAGGTTCTGATGCTGACTGGGATTAAAGGTTCTGATGCTGACTGGGATTAAAGGTTCTTGATGCTGACTGGGATTAAAGGTTCTGATGCTGACTGGGATTAAAGGTTCTAGATGCTGAATGGGATTAAAGGTTCTGGATGCTGACTGGGATTAAAGGTTCTGATGCTGACTGGGATTAAAGGTTCTTGATGCTGACTGGGATTAAAGGTTCTGATGCTGACTGGGATTAAAGGTTCTGATGCTGACTGGGATTAAAGGTTCTGGATGCTGACTGGGATTAAAGGTTCTGATGTGACTGGGATTAAAGGTTCTAGATGCTGACTGGGATTAAAGGTTCTGGATGCTGACTGGGATTAAAGGTTCTGATGTGACTGGGATTAAAGGTTCTAGATGCTGACTGGGATTAAAGGTTCTAGATGCTGACTGGGATTAAAGGTTCTGTATGCTGACTGGGATTAAAGGTTCTGATGCTGACTGGGATTAAAGGTTCTTGATGCTGACTGGGATTAAAGGTTGTGATGCTGACTGGGATTAAAGGTTCTGATGCTGACTGGGATTAAAGGTTCTAGATGCTGAATGGGATTAAAGGTTCTGATGCTGACTGGGATTAAAGATTCTGATGCTGACTGGGATTAAAGATTCTGATGCTGACTGGGATTAAAGATTCTGATGCTGACTGGGATTAAAGATTCTGATGCTGACTGGGATTAAAGGTTCTGATGCTGACTGGGATTAAAGGTTCTGATGCTGACTGGGATTAAAGGTTCTGATGCTGACTGGAATTAAAGGTTCTGATGCTGACTGGGATTAAAGGTTCTGATGCTGACTGGGATTAAAGGTTCTGATGCTGAATGGGATTAAAGGTTCTGATGCTGACTGGAATTAAAGGTTCTGATGTGACTGGGATTAAAGGTTCTGATGCTGACTGGGGTTAAAGGTTCTAGATGCTGACTGGGATTAAAGGTTCTAGATGCTGACTGGGATTAAAGGTTCTGATGCTGACTGGGATTAAAGGTTCTGATGCTGACTGGGATTAAAGGTTCTGATGCTGACTGGGATTAAAGGTTCTTGATGCTGACTGGGATTAAAGGTTCTGATGCTGACTGGGATTAAAGGTTCTGATGCTGACTGGGATTAAAGGTTCTAGATGCTGAATGGGATTAAAGGTTCTGGATGCTGACTGGGATTAAAGATTCTGATGCTGACTGGGATTAAAGGTTCTTGATGCTGACTGGGATAAAAGGTTCTGATGCTGACTGGGATTAAAGGTTCTGATGCTGACTGGGATTAAAGGTTCTGATGCTGACTGGGATTAAAAATTCTGATGCTGACTGGGATTAAAGGTTCTGATGCTGACTGGGATTAAAAGTTCTGGATGCTGACTGGGATTAAAGGTTCTGATGTGACTGGGATTAAAGGTTCTAGATGCTGACTGGGATTAAAGGTTCTGGATGCTGACTGGGATTAAAGGTTCTGATGTGACTGGGATTAAAGGTTCTAGATGCTGACTGGGATTAAAAATTCTGATGCTGACTGGGATTAAAGGTTCTGATGCTGACTGGGATTAAAGGTTCTGATGCTGACTGGGATTAAAGGTTCTGAATCTGACCGGGATTAAAGATTCTGATGCTGACTGGGATTAAAGGTTCTGATGCTGACTGGGATTTAAGGTTCTGAATCTGACTGGGATTAAAGATTCTGATGCTGACTGGGATTAAAGGTTCTGATGCTGACTGGGATTAAAGGTTCTGATGCTGACTGGGATTAAAGGTTCTGATGTGACTGGGATTAAAGGTTCTGATGCTGACTGGGATTAAAGGTTCTAGATGCTGACTGGGATTAAAGGTTCTGATGTGACTGGGATTAAAGATTCTAGATGCTGACTGGGATTAAAGGTTCTGATGCTGACTGGGATTAAAGGTTCTGATGCTGACTGGGATTAAAGGTTCTGATGTGACTGGGATTAAAGGTTCTGATGTGACTGGGATTAAAGGTTCTGATGCTGACTGGGATTAAAAGTTCTTGATGCTGACTGGGATTAAAGGTTCTGATGTGACTGGGATTAAAGGTTCTGATGCTGACTGGGATTAAAGGTTCTGATGTGACTGGGATTAAAGGTTCTGATGTGACTGGGATTAAAGGTTCTGATGCTGACTGGGATTAAAGGTTCTGATGTGACTGGGATTAAAGGTTCTTGATGCTGACTGGGATTAAAGGTTCTGATGTGACTGGGATTAAAGGTTCTGATTCTGACTGGGATTAAAGGTTCTGATGTGACTGGGATTAAAGGTTCTAGATGCTGACTGGGATTATAGGTTCTAGATGCTGACTGGGATTAAAGGTTCTGATGTGACTGGGATTAAAGGTTCTGATGTGACTGGGATTAAAGGTTCTTGATGCTGACTGGGATTAAAGGTTCTGATGCTGACAGGGATTAAAGGTTCTAGATGCTGACTGGGATTAAAGGTTCTAGACGCTGACTGGGATTAAAGGTTCTAGATGCTGACTGGGATTAAAGATTCTGATGCTGACTGGGATTAAAGGTTCTGATGCTGACTGGAATTAAAGGTTCTAGATGCTGACTGGGATTAAAGGTTCTGGATGCTGACTGGGATTAAAGATTCTGATGCTGACTGGGATTAAAGGTTCTGATGCTGACTGGGATTAAAGGTTCTGATGCTGACTGGGATTAAAGGTTCTGATGTGACTGGAATTAAAGGTTCTGATGCTGACTGGGATTAAAGATTCTGATGCTGACTGGGATTAAAGGTTCTGATGCTGACTGGGATTAAAGGTTCTGATGCTGACTGGAATTAAAGGTTCTGATGCTGACTGGGATTAAAGGTTCTGATGCTGACTGGGATTAAAGGTTCTGATGCTGACTGGGATTAAAGGTTCTGATGTGACTGGGATTAAAGGTTCTGATGTGACTGGGATTAAAGGTTCTAGATGCTGACTGGGATTAAAGGTTCTGATGTGACTGGGATTAAAGATTCTAGATGCTGACTGGGATTAAAGGTTCTGATGCTGACTGGGATTAAAGGTTCTGATGCTGACTGGGATTAAAGGTTCTGATGTGACTGGGATTAAAGGTTCTGATGCTGACTGGGATTAAAGGTTCTGATGCTGACTGGGATTAAAGGTTCTTGATGCTGACTGGGATTAAAGGTTCTGATGTGACTGGGATTAAAGGTTCTGATGCTGACTGGGATTAAAGGTTCTGATGCTGACTGGGATTAAAGGTTCTGATGTGACTGGGATTAAAGGTTCTGATGCTGACTGGGATTAAAGGTTCTGATGCTGACTGGGATTAAAGGTTCTTGATGCTGACTGGGATTAAAGGTTCTGATGTGACTGGGATTAAAGGTTCTGATGCTGACTGGGATTAAAGGTTCTGATGTGACTGGGATTAAAGGTTCTAGATGCTGACTGGGATTATAGGTTCTAGATGCTGACTGGGATTAAAGGTTCTGATGTGACTGGGATTAAAGGTTCTGATGTGACTGGGATTAAAGGTTCTTGATGCTGACTGGGATTAAAGGTTCTGATGCTGACAGGGATTAAAGGTTCTAGATGCTGACTGGGATTAAAGGTTCTAGACGCTGACTGGGATTAAAGGTTCTAGATGCTGACTGGGATTAAAGATTCTGATGCTGACTGGGATTAAAGGTTCTGATGCTGACTGGAATTAAAGGTTCTAGATGCTGACTGGGATTAAAGGCTCTGATGCTGACTGGGATTAAAGATTCTGATGCTGACTGGGATTAAAGGTTCTGATGCTGACTGGGATTAAAGGTTCTGATGCTGACTGGGATTAAAGGTTCTGATGTGACTGGAATTAAAGGTTCTGATGCTGACTGGGATTAAAGATTCTGATGCTGACTGGGATTAAAGGTTCTGATGCTGACTGGGATTAAAGGTTCTGATGCTGACTGGAATTAAAGGTTCTGATGCTGACTGGGATTAAAGGTTCTGATGCTGACTGGGATTAAAGGTTCTGATGCTGACTGGAATTAAAGGTTCTGATGTGACTGGGATTAAAGGTTCTGATGCTGACTGGGGTTAAAGGTTCTAGATGCTGACTGGGATTAAAGGTTCTAGATGCTGACTGGGATTAAAGGTTCTGATGCTGACTGGGATTAAAGGTTCTGATGCTGACTGGGATTAAAGGTTCTGATGCTGACTGGGATTAAAGGTTCTTGATGCTGACTGGGATTAAAGGTTCTGATGCTGACTGGGATTAAAGGTTCTGATGCTGACTGGGATTAAAGGTTCTAGATGCTGAATGGGATTAAAGGTTCTGGATGCTGACTGGGATTAAAGATTCTGATGCTGACTGGGATTAAAGGTTCTTGATGCTGACTGGGATAAAAGGTTCTGATGCTGACTGGGATTAAAGGTTCTGATGCTGACTGGGATTAAAGGTTCTGATGCTGACTGGGATTAAAAATTCTGATGCTGACTGGGATTAAAGGTTCTGATGCTGACTGGGATTAAAAGTTCTGGATGCTGACTGGGATTAAAGGTTCTGATGTGACTGGGATTAAAGGTTCTAGATGCTGACTGGGATTAAAGGTTCTGGATGCTGACTGGGATTAAAGGTTCTGATGTGACTGGGATTAAAGGTTCTAGATGCTGACTGGGATTAAAAATTCTGATGCTGACTGGGATTAAAGGTTCTGATGCTGACTGGGATTAAAGGTTCTGATGCTGACTGGGATTAAAGGTTCTGATGCTGACTGGGATTAAAGGTTCTGAATCTGACCGGGATTAAAGATTCTGATGCTGACTGGGATTAAAGGTTCTGATGCTGACTGGGATTTAAGGTTCTGAATCTGACCGGGATTAAAGATTCTGATGCTGACTGGGATTAAAGGTTCTGATGCTGACTGGGATTAAAGGTTCTGATGCTGACTGGGATTAAAGGTTCTGATGTGACTGGGATTAAAGGTTCTGATGTGACTGGGATTAAAGGTTCTAGATGCTGACTGGGATTAAAGGTTCTGATGTGACTGGGATTAAAGATTCTAGATGCTGACTGGGATTAAAGGTTCTGATGCTGACTGGGATTAAAGGTTCTGATGCTGACTGGGATTAAAGGTTCTGATGTGACTGGGATTAAAGGTTCTGATGTGACTGGGATTAAAGGTTCTGATGCTGACTGGGATTAAAAGTTCTTGATGCTGACTGGGATTAAAGGTTCTGATGTGACTGGGATTAAAGGTTCTGATGCTGACTGGGATTAAAGGTTCTGATGTGACTGGGATTAAAGGTTCTGATGCTGACTGGGATTAAAGGTTCTGATGCTGACTGGGATTAAAGGTTCTTGATGCTGACTGGGATTAAAGGTTCTGATGTGACTGGGATTAAAGGTTCTGATGCTGACTGGGATTAAAGGTTCTGATGTGACTGGGATTAAAGGTTCTAGATGCTGACTGGGATTATAGGTTCTAGATGCTGACTGGGATTAAAGGTTCTGATGTGACTGGGATTAAAGGTTCTGATGTGACTGGGATTAAAGGTTCTTGATGCTGACTGGGATTAAAGGTTCTGATGCTGACAGGGATTAAAGGTTCTAGATGCTGACTGGGATTAAAGGTTCTAGACGCTGACTGGGATTAAAGGTTCTAGATGCTGACTGGGATTAAAGGTTCTGATGCTGACTGGGATTAAAGGTTCTAGATGCTGACTGGGATTAAAGGTTCTGATGCTGACTGGGATTAAAGATTCTGATGCTGACTGGGATTAAAGGTTCTGATGCTGACTGGGATTCAAGGTTCTGATGCTGACTGGGATTAAAGGTTCTGATGTGACTGGAATTAAAGGTTCTGATGCTGACTGGGATTAAAGATTCTGATGCTGACTGGGATTAAAGGTTCTGATGCTGACTGGGATTAAAGGTTCTGATGCTGACTGGAATTAAAGGTTCTGATGCTGACTGGGATTAAAGGTTCTGATGCTGACTGGGATTAAAGGTTCTGATGCTGACTGGAATTAAAGGTTCTGATGTGACTGGGATTAAAGGTTCTGATGCTGACTGGGGTTAAAGGTTCTAGATGCTGACTGGGATTAAAGGTTCTAGATGCTGACTGGGATTAAAGGTTCTGATGCTGACTGGGATTAAAGGTTCTGATGCTGACTGGGATTAAAGGTTCTAGATGCTGACTGGGATTAAAGGTTCTGATGCTGACTGGGATTAAAGGTTCTGATGCTGACTGGGATTAAAGGTTCTAGATGCTGACTGGGATTAAAGGTTCTGTATGCTGACTGGGATTAAAGGTTCTTGATGCTGACTGGGATTAAAGGTTCTGATGCTGACTGGGATTAAAGGTTCTAGATGCTGAATGGGATTAAAGGTTCTGGATGCTGACTGGGATTAAAGGTTCTGATGCTGACTGGGATTAAAGGTTCTTGATGCTGACTGGGATTAAAGGTTCTGATGCTGACTGGGATTAAAGGTTCTGATGCTGACTGGGATTAAAGGTTCTGATGCTGACTGGGATTAAAAATTCTGATGCTGACTGGGATTAAAGGTTCTGATGCTGACTGGGATTAAAGGTTCTGGATGCTGACTGGGATTAAAGGTTCTGATGTGACTGGGATTAAAGGTTCTAGATGCTGACTGGGATTAAAGGTTCTGATGTGACTGGGATTAAAGGTTCTAGATGCTGACTGGGATTAAAGGTTCTAGATGCTGACTGGGATTAAAGGTTCTGTATGCTGACTGGGATTAAAGGTTCTGATGCTGACTGGGATTAAAGGTTCTTGATGCTGACTGGGATTAAAGGTTCTGATGCTGACTGGGATTAAAGGTTCTGATGCTGACTGGGATTAAAGGTTCTAGATGCTGAATGGGATTAAAGGTTCTGATGCTGACTGGGATTAAAGATTCTGATGCTGACTGGGATTAAAGATTCTGATGCTGACTGGGATTAAAGGTTCTGATGCTGACTGGGATTAAAGATTCTGATGCTGACTGGGATTAAAGATTCTGATGCTGACTGGGATTAAAGGTTCTGATGCTGACTGGGATTAAAGGTTCTGATGCTGACTGGGATTAAAGGTTCTGATGCTGACTGGAATAAAAGGTTCTGATGCTGACTGGGATTAAAGGTTCTGATGCTGACTGGGATTAAAGGTTCTGATGCTGAATGGGATTAAAGGTTCTGATGCTGACTGGAATTAAAGGTTCTGATGTGACTGGGATTAAAGGTTCTGATGCTGACTGGGGTTAAAGGTTCTAGATGCTGACTGGGATTAAAGGTTCTAGATGCTGACTGGGATTAAAGGTTCTGATGCTGACTGGGATTAAAGGTTCTGATGCTGACTGGGATTAAAGGTTCTGATGCTGACTGGGATTAAAGGTTCTTGATGCTGACTGGGATTAAAGGTTCTGATGCTGACTGGGATTAAAGGTTCTGATGCTGAATGGGATTAAAGGTTCTGGATGCTGACTGGGATTAAAGGTTCTGGATGCTGACTGGGATTAAAGGTTCTTGATGCTGACTGGGATTAAAGGTTCTGATGCTGACTGGGATTAAAGGTTCTGATGCTGACTGGGATTAAAGGTTCTGATGCTGACTGGGATTAAAGGTTCTGATGCTGACTGGGATTAAAAATTCTGATGCTGACTGGGATTAAAGGTTCTGATGCTGACTGGGATTAAAAGTTCTGGATGCTGACTGGGATTAAAGGTTCTGATGTGACTGGGATTAAAGGTTCTAGATGCTGACTGGGATTAAAGGTTCTGGATGCTGACTGGGATTAAAGGTTCTGATGTGACTGGGATTAAAGGTTCTAGATGCTGACTGGGATTAAAAATTCTGATGCTGACTGGGATTAAAGGTTCTGATGCTGACTGGGATTAAAGGTTCTGATGCTGACTGGGATTAAAGGTTCTGATGCTGACTGGGATTAAAGGTTCTGAATCTGACCGGGATTAAAGATTCTGATGCTGACTGGGATTAAAGGTTCTGATACTGACTGGGATTTAAGGTTCTGAATCTGACCGGGATTAAAGATTCTGATGCTGACTGGGATTAAAGGTTCTTGATGCTGACTGGGATTAAAGGTTCTGATGCTGACTGGGATTAAAGGTTCTGATGCTGACTGGGATTAAAGGTTCTGATGCTGACTGGGATTAAAGGTTCTGATGCTGACTGGGATTAAAGGTTCTGATGCTGACTGGGATTAAAGGTTCTGGATGCTGACTGGGATTAAAGGTTCTGATGCTGACTGGGATTAAAGGTTCTGATGCTGACTGGGATTAAAGGTTCTGATGCTGACTGGGATTAAAGGTTCTGATGCTGACTGGGATTAAAGGTTCTGATGCTGACTGGGATTAAAGGTTCTAGATGCTGACTGGGATTAAAGGTTCTGATGCTGACTGGGATTAAAGGTTCTAGATGCTGACTGGGATTAAAGGTTCTGATGCTGACTGGGATTAAAGGTTCTGATGCTGACTGGGATTAAAGGTTCTAGATGCTGACTGGGATTAAAGGTTCTGATGCTGACTGGGATTAAAGGTTCTGATGCTGACTGGGATTAAAGGTTCTGATGCTGACTGGGATTAAAGGTTCTGGATGCTGACTGAGATTAAAGGTTCTGATGCTGACTGGGATTAAAGGTTCTGATTAATTCATTATTGATGCTCCACTTACAATTCATTCTCTCTCTCTCTCTCTCTCTCTCTCTCTCTCTCTCTCTCTCTCTCTCTCTCTCTCTCTCTCTCTCTCTCTCTCTCTCTCTCTCTCTCTCTCTCTCTCTCTCTCTCTCTCTCTCTCTCTCTCTCTCTCTCTCTCTCTCTCTCTCTCTCTCTCTCTCTCTCTCTCTCTCTCTCTCTCTCTCTCTCTCATAATAATAATGGAAAGAGGAAACACGGGCTAAGAACAGAACTTTTACCTCCGACTAGTTTCGGCTACAGCCTTCGAAACTAGTCGAGAGTAAAAGTTCTGTTCCTAGCCCGTGTTTCCTTCACCATTGGATTCTACATGTCCTGAATATGGCTCAATTTTCAATATAATGTTTATTAAAAAGAATTATTATTATTAATATCCTACCTTCTCACATATTCAAACCATCTTATTTTCAGCTATTCATCTCATCTCCGTACGTTACCTATCCCTTACTGACAGAAAACTATGTGGAAAATTGTACTTTAAAAATGCTAGCTGACGAACAGACGGACGGACAGAATCGTTGCGTGAATTTCCGCACTAAAATCCGTAGACTTAAAGTGTATAACGCTATGCATGTGTGAGGGCCACTATCCTATCCGCTGAGGCAATCTGTGGACCATGTATATACGTTGAGCCGTGGCCGAGGTCGCGAAGCATAATTAAGACGCACCTCGTAAATGGTTACCTGTCTCGAGGGCTCATTGGTCATCAGGCCAGGGGCCGAGGCGGGAGGGACGCGGGGATGTTACGTCTTGTTGTTGCTGTGAAATATTGAATGTGGAAGGTATAGCAATACC
>JALJCO010002689.1:0-12066 GCA_023101725.1 Atherinomorus stipes
TCAGCCCCTGAGTCTGGAGGTATTTGGGGGGGAATACCCTCTATGTGATGTTGTTGTGCCAGCTGCTTACATGATGTCAGCAACGCACCATGTGGTGGGAGCAAACCCAGCTCTTTCATCTAGAGGGTACATGCCACAGTGTATACCTCCATGTTCCTTCTGAGGAAGGTTCCAGCTGTCCCACGGCTATAGTCTGGGTTTGTGGCCCCTGCAGTTATCTCTGTCATCTGGCCTGCCTGATCCCTGGAGCCCGGGTGTGTGCTGACCTTGCTGAGCATCCATGTCTGACTGCTCGTACACAGGAGGGCTGCAGAAAAGAATGTACCTAAACTATGACTGCCAGCTGGCTCAGTTTGGTGTCGTTACACTTTCTCATTCTATTAAAATTGTAGCTATGAGTGTGAGAATCTCACTGCTTGAGTGAGACACAGGTTTTGGTTCTTACACCTTAAAATACGTGCCTACCTGCCTTCTGACTTTAGCCTTATTGTTGGTCCAGCTTCAGGTCCCTGGTGTCAGTCACTGCTGACGCTGTGCACTCCCATCTTAGCAGTGATCATCCTGTTCTGTCTGTTCTCGTTCTGTATGTTGCCATGTTTCAGAGAGTTGGTCAATAATGCGTTCAGAGGTGGAATGTGACTCTATCCACCTGTTCCTGGCAACACACACACACACACACACACACACACACACACATATATACACACATACTGTTCTGCTCATTGTCCTCTGTTATCTTATTTCTCTTATCTTATTTTAGTTATTTACCCTGCCGTAATATGTGTTTATGTTCACATGGGTCTTCAATGTTGTGTATTTTGTTCATTTCCTTGTTACATTACTCATGATGTTCTCTTTCTTTGCTCTGAGGTGCAACTCTCCAGCTGCTCTGTGAGGATGCCGACATTCCCCTGCAGCTGCAATGATGGGACGTCACCGATGACATCGGGGCGATGCAGATGGACCCCAGTTGTGCTTTACCTGGGTTCTGTGTCTGCATATGAACGCATCTCATAGAACATTTTACAGCAGAAATAACATTAATATAATTATGTTTAGTGTTTAATGTTATTTGGTGATTTGTTAGCGTCAGGCTATTGTTCTCTGTTGTCCTTATTGTTGTGGTTGTGTATTTTGTGTTGCAGCCGTCCGTCACTTATTGATTGTGTGTGAGATGAAGGCATTATGATCATGAAGGTTTTGTTTTCAGTGTTCATCATTGATAAACAGGAGGGAAATGTTAGAATAATTCTATATTATCAATGATAAGTGTGTGACATGCATGATCTGCTTCAGTGTGACATGCTCTCAGTGGAAAATTACTGCTATGGAGAAGTACTCCTATCTTCTGCTACTGTATCTGTCAACCCGTTTCCATACAAGGAGTTGTTTTGTCTAACATGACCTGTGTGAATAAAAAGCTGCAAGGCTCAGAAAAACCTCGGAGATGGTATGAAACTGTCTCCCCTTGCAAGTTAAAACTCTAACTTGGTGTTGACTCTTTCTTGTCTCTCTCATTCCTTTTGGGTTTATAAAGAATTAACCTAACATGTTTTATGTTCATTCTCAAATCTGGCTGTGCCAAGAGATATTTGCACTACACCACAAAGATGATCACACACTCTCTGATATCCACACATTCACTCCTAATCTAAACCTTATCTATGTATGTGTGTGTGTGTGTGTGTGTGTGTGTGTGTGTTTGTAAGTGTATGTACAAATATAAGTAGCCTATATAAATATGTATACACTTAAATGTCTAAGTGCTGATGTGATTAGCTATATATCAGTAGATGGAATGTTAGCCTAATCTCACCTGAATCTCACTCTCCCTGTATGTAAATTAATGAATAAATGGAAACTATACACAACTGTCTCCTCTCATAAACCCACAAAGTTTGGTGTCCGTTTATAAGCACTAGCAAATTGATGACTCCACCCTGAATTCAAACTGGCACTTAAGGTCGGTGATACGCGCGTGACGCCATGAAGCTTCATTTGGAAAGTAGGGCGGTCCTTAACGAAGTGAAGCGAGCCTCGATACATAAGCCACAACACTTCTGCTTTGAAAGATCGATACGAAGTCGAGCAGCCTGCTCTAGCATAACATCACTAGTGAAAACGAAGCTTCATGAGACACATGAGACATTTTGACACAGCTGCCAAGAGATCGACACGAAGTCTCGAGACATTTGAGACCGTGAGCATGAGCTCCATCTGTGGATGTGTACTGCAGCTGAGGGAAGCGCTGTCTGGAGCTGTCTTGTCTCTGACACGGTGTATAATAAAAGATACGTTGCCAACCTTCAGTTAGTGTTTCCTTTGTGGTTAATATCTTGGAATTATCCTCTGTGATAAATTAACTATTTTTCAATAAATTCCCAAGCGATTTGAACCTGTATTAAGCATTGACAGATTAATAAACCCAGTCTCTTCAAGATTTCGGCTCAACACTCGCGGATGACGTAACGAGGCCTCGGTTTGTGTGGTCACGTGGCTTTTGGCATGCGGACACTTCCACCAAAGCAGCGGTAGCGAGACTTCCGGTTCATAAGATCGAGGCGGAGTCGAGCAGACGGGCTCGAGCATAACATCCCTACAAATAAGTAAACATTTTCTTAAAGCCTTCATACTAATTCCATTCTCTTTTTTACCCAGGCAGGATGGCCAGTCCCCCTATGCAAACAAACATTTTACCATTCCATCTTTCAATTGAACAGTCGGTATTTATTTAACTAAATTGTACTTTTACATACTGTATATCAATAAAACATTGTCCACTTTAACTTTGCCAATCATTTAATGTTTACAGTTTAACAAGTGGTGATGGAACCACAGGTCTCCATCACATATTGTTATTAAGTGTAGAAGTATTATCAGTGTAGAGATGACAGTAGTGGGAGTCTTAGTATAGATCAACGCACACACATACACACATATACAGACTATTAGAATAGAAAATTAGAATATGGATCAGCGCGAGCCTACGTCACAACCCGGAATTCACGTGACCATGAAGCTGGTCCCGGTGAAAACATGCTTCGTATTTGAACGGCGTCTGATGGACTATGAGCCTCAAAAACTGCTTTTGCACTCTTTTTAAATTTTTTTCTCCGCCAGTCTGTCTTTGAAATATTATAGAAATGACGTCCAGTTATACTGAAAGTCTCACTGCCGACGCTAGAAGAAGATACGAAGCTAAACTAGTATCTGCTGGACTAAGTGTTGCCCATCTTCTGCTGCTACAGCCTGGTTAGACGAACCTACCTGTACATACCAGCCTGATGATCAGTTTCCCGATCTCATGATGTATTTGGTTTCATCAGGTAAGCCCTGTGTTCAAGCCATTTATTTTTTTATAGAATATTAATTTTCCCCGGATTTTTAAGAAATGGTGGTATTTCTTTGATGTACTTCTCAGGAGTTTACTCTCATTGATAAAGCTATAAATTACCGGCAGTCTCATCTGTATGTAACTGGTTATGACTGTGCATGTTTATAATGCTGCAAATGCCTTTCTGCCGCTTTTTATGCTTTTATTCTTATGTGGGAACATTGATGGCAGTAATCTGGATGAATGTAATCGTTAACAGTCCTGAGGAGACGGGAACAGCGGGCGGCGCTGTGATTCTGTACATCCACTGATTTAATGGTGTTTTCTATCATCTGTATAAAAACAACTACAGGGTTTAAAAAGTGAGACCACAATATGCTTTTTTATCAGTCACAAAGTGATCCGAACATATTATTAGATGTTTCCATGGTTTCCAGCGTGAACTGTCAGCATTTATGGGCTTGATAGCAGCTAGCCACTTAGCATGTTGTTCGGGACTTTTTCTGTTGTTTTGGGAACTGGAACAAACATATTCTCTTGTCCGTGTGATAGATTTGTTTATGGCAGCCATACACAGCGGGACTTCTCGGTATTTCCAAAGTAGAACAAACGAAGATTGACGAGTAATGAAGCAGGTAATTCAGTGGCTCCCCTATGCAACGAAGCGATGTTTTCACCTGTTACCTAACAGGATGTGACGAATTTGGCGAAAATTCCCGGATGCTCGCGGTGATCCATATTAGAATAAAACACCTTTTCCATGATATTCAAATTTTTTGGAAAGGGTCTGTATATATATACAGGCCCTTTCCAAAAAATTAGAATATCATGGAAAAGGTGTTTATTTTAATATATTCTAATTTTTTGGAAAGGGTCTGTATGTCACAACCAAACAGAGCTGACCATTACCACAATAAGGTGGCAATCCCTCAGGGGTAAACAGAAACTATCAACACTAATAGGCCAGAAAATATAGCCTAAACAATAACACTGTAGGCTAAATAAAATAATAAGAAAAAAAAAATCAAATATCTTTCATCCAAGTTTCAACAACCACCAACAGTATCTTTTATTCTCAGCTACATCACGTCTACAGTCTGAGTTTGGGTAAAACATGCAGAAGGTCCACATGAGCTGAAAGCAGCAGGAGTAGAAGAAGAGTAAAACTTGCAGCACGGGTAGGGACGGGCATGACAGTCAAACTGACTGATAGCATGAGTTTCAAAATGATTGTTAGCATGATAATTAACCTTATCATTAGCCTCACTGTTAGCATGACTGCTAGGATTTCTTTTAACTTGATGGATAGAATGACTGTTAGCTTGACTATGAGCAATGCTGATAGCATGACATTTATCACATTTATCACATTTAACACATTTATCATGTGTTTCACCGAGACTTGGCTGCATGAACACATCCCGGACTGTAATGCGTCTGTACACGGCTTCAAGACGGTCCGTGCAGACCGAAATATACAGCTCAGCGGGAAGCGGAAGGGAGGCGGAATTGCAGTGCTGGTCAGTCAGCGCTGGTGTCATCCAGGACACGTCACTGTCAAGGAGAAGATCTGCACAAGAGACATTGAACTGTTAGCTGTGAGTTTCCGTCCATATTATTTACCCAGAGAGTTTGCCTGTGTTATTCTGGTAGCGGTTTATATAATACCAGGTACCGCACCAGAGACAGCCTGTGATGTCATCAGCTCCGTCGTGGCTAAACTACAAACACAGCATCCAAACTCATTCATGGCGATCTCTGGAGACTTCAACAACGTCTCCCTCTCTGCTCTCCCTCTCAGACTGGAATGTCCTCTGTGAACCTCATGGAGATGACATCAACACCATGACTGAGTGTGTGACAGATTACATAAACTTCTGTGTGGACAGCATCGTTCCAACAAGAACAGTGAGGTGCTTCCCCAATAACAAACCCTGGATCACCAGTGACCTGAAAAAGCTGCTGAACATCAAAAAGAAAGCTTTCAGGGATGGAGACAGGGAGTTACTGAAGACCACACAAAAACAACTGAAAACACAGACTAAGAAGTGCAAGGAGGACTACAGGAAGAAGTTGGAGAGCCAGCTCCAGCAGAACAACGTGAGGGATGTATGGTCGGGAATGAAGAAAATCACTGGCTTCAAGCTAAAGGGGGACCAGACTGACGGAGGTCTGGACAGAGCTAACGAACTGAACATGTTCTTCAATAGGTTCAGTTCCCCCCCTGCCGACAACCCAACATTCCACACACCCTCCATGAGCCCACAGCTTTCCTGTCCCACCTCCACTCTGTCACCCTGCACCTCAGTCATGGACCTGAACACAGCCTCATCTCCCTCCACATCAGGACATCCTGAGACCTCTTTTGCCTCCGCCTCCAGCCTGACTGTCTCCTGTGACCAGGTCAAGAAACAACTAGAAAAACTGAACCGGAACAAGGCTGCAGGTCCAATGGTGTCAGTCCCAGAGTTCTCAAGACCTGCTCAGAACAACTATGTCCGGTTCTCCAGCACCTTTTTAACACCAGCCTGAGACAGAACAGAGTTCCTGTGCTGTGGAAGACATCCTGTCTTGTTCCAGTCCCTAAAAAACCACAACCAGCTGAACCAAATGACTACAGACCAGTTGCTCTGACATCTCACATCATGAAAGTCCTGGAGAGACTCTTACTGGCTCACCTCAATAAGCAAGTGAACACCTTTCAGGACCCATTACAGTTCGCATATCGTAATGGGCTTGGGGTTGAAGACGCCATCATCTTCTTGCTTCAGAGAGCCCACTCTCATCTGGACCAGTCAGGCAGCACTTTGAGGGTCATGTTCTTTGATTTTTCAAGTGCATTTAATACTATTCAGCCTGCTTTACTATGTCAGAAGCTCCATAACTTCCAGGTGGATCCCTCCACAACCACCTGGATTTACGACTACCTCACAAACAGACCACAGTTTGTGAGACTGAAAGGTTGTGTGTCTGAGATGGTGGTCAGCAGCACTGGAGCACCACAAGGGACTGTACTCTCACCATTCCTCTTTACACTGTACACCTCAGACTTCCAGTATAACTCTGAGTCCTGTCATCTGCAGAAATATTCTGATGACTCTGCTGTTGTGGGGTGTATCAGTGATGGACAAGAAGCCGAGTACAGGGAACTTGTCAATCAGTTTGTGAAATGGTGCAGTAACAATCAGCTCATCTTAAATACCAGCAAGACTAAAGAGATGATTGTTGACTTCAGGAGGAGCAAGAATAAGCAGCATAGTCCTGTCTACATCCTGGAAGAGGAGGTGGAGGTGGTAGAGAACTACAAATACCTTGGAGTTCAGCTGGACAACAGACTCGATTGGAAATGCAACTGTGACTACATCTACAAGAAAGGTCTGAGCAGACTCTACTTCTTAAGGAAGCTAAAATCATTTAATGTCTGCAAAAAGATGTTGCAGATCTTCTATAAGTCTGTGGTAGAAAGTGCAATTAGCTTTGCAGCCATCTGCTGGGGCAGCAGCATCAGAACCAGAGACTTGAAGAAACTAAACAAGCTGATCAAGAAAGCTGGTTCTGTGCTGGGGATAACTCTGGAGCCGCTGGAGCTGATCGTTCAAAAAAAGAATGCTTCACAAGCTGATGAAGATGATGGAGGACACTTCCCATCCTCTCCACAACACGGTGAAGAATCAACAGAGTGTGTTCAGTGGGAGGCTGCGTCAAGTTCGCTGTAGGACGGAGAGATACAGGAATTCATTCCTGCCAGCAACCATCACCCTAAAGAACAAGACTAACTGACTTTTTGTTTATTTAAAAAAAAAAAAAAAAAAAAAGTGAGCTTTTACAATACTGAATTTCCCTTCGGGGATGAATAAAGTATTTTTCATTTCATTTCATTTCATTTCATTTCATGACTGTTAAAGTGACTGTAGCATGGCTGCTAGCATAAATGTTAGCATGACTGAGCATGACTGTTACTATGGTTGTCATTTAAAGAATGCAAATAGAATGCACAAATTTTGCAAAGGGTTCTGTGTTCTGTTTCCATGGAAACTGTCCATCTGCAAAAGAAGATCTCAGACCACAGACTAGCCAAGCTGCTGATTCAACAAAGAAAAGCAAAACACAGCAAGTCCCAGAAGTGGAAACATATGAAAACCATCCTGGGATTGAAGGAGAGCAGGAATTCAGAGTAGGCTGGTTCCCACTGAGACGTGCTGTTGAATAATAAAAGTAAGAGGGGAGGGGGTGGGTGGCTGTGGTGGTGTGGCTTTGGGGAGGCGGTTGGCCCCGCACACTCTGGTTACACTGTGGTCCCTGAGCAAGATCCTTACCCTCCAAATGCTCCCGGGGCTAGTGCGCCCTCTGCCTTGTACTCAGTACAGAGATGGGTGAAATGCAGGCCCTAATTTCCCCTCGGGGATCATACAAGTATAACAAAAAAAAAAAAAAAAAAAAAAATAAGAGCTCTGATCAATGGTTTTCTCATTAATACATGGTACATTGGCATGACTTTTAGCATGACTGTTTACATCAAAATTAACCTTAACCTAAATGATAGTGTGATTATTAGCATCACTGTTAGCATAACTGTAAGCCTGTTAACTTGACTGATAGCATGACTTTTAGCATCACTATTAGTATTACTGTTAGCATGACTGCTAGCATGAATTTTGACTTGACTCTTAGCTTGACCATTAACCTGACTGATGGCATTACTTATGACATGAATGTTCACATTGTAATTACCTTGACTGTTAACATCACTGCTAGCATGACAATACACCTGATTGATAGCATGACTGTTAGCTGGACTATTAGCAATGCTGCTAGCATGACTGCTAGCATAAGTTTTACCTGACCATTAGCATGACAGTCAAACTGACTGATAGCATGAGTTTTAAAATGCTTGTTAGCATTACAATTGAACTGATTATTAGCCTCACTGTTGGCATGACTGCTAGGATTTTTTTTTTACCTTGATAGATAGAATGACTGTTTGCTTGATTATTAGCAATGATATTAGCATGACTGCTAGTATAAGTTCTAGCCTGACCATTAGCATAACAGTCAAACTGACTGATAGCATGAGTTTTAAAATGATTTTTAGCATGATAATTAAACTAATTATTAGCCTTGCTGTTGGCATGACTGCTAGGATTTCTTTTAACTTAATGGATAGAATGACTGTTAGCTTGACTATGAGCAATGCTGATAGCATGACTGTTAAAGTGACTGTAGCATGGCTGCTACCATAAATGTTAGCATGACTGAGCATGACTGTTACTATGGTTGTCATTTAAAGAATGCAAACAGAATGCACAAATTTTGCAAAGGGTTCTGTGTTCTGTTTCCATGGAAACTGTCCATCTGCAAAAGAAGATCTCAGACCACAGACTAGCCAAGCTGCTGCAGAGATTCAACAAAGAAAAGCAAAACACAGCAAGTCCCAGAAGTGGAAAAATATGAAAACCATCCTGGGATTGAAGAAGAGCAGGAATTCAGAGTGGGCTGGTTCCCACTGAGATGAGCTGTTGAATAATAAAAGTAAGAGCTCTGATCAATGGTTTTCTCATTACTACATGGTACATTAGCATGACTGTTTACATCAAAATTAACCTTAACCCTGAATGATAGTATGATTATTAGCATCACCGTTAGCATAACTGTAAGCCTGTTAACTTAACTGATAGCATGACTTTTAGCATCACTATTAGCATTACTGTTAGCATGAATTTTAACCTGACTCTTAGCTTGACCATTAACCTGACTGATGGCATTACTTAGGACATGAATGTTCACATTATAATTACCTTGACTGTTAACATCACTGTTAGCATGACACTACACCTGATTGATAGCATGACTGTTAGCTGGACTATTAGCAATGCTGTTAGCATGACTGCTAGCATAAGCTTTAACCTCACCATTAGCATGACAGTCAAACTGAGTGATAGCATGAGTTTTAAAATGATTGTTAGCATGACAATTGAACTGATTATCAGTGTCATTGTTAGCATGACAGCTAGGATTTTTTTTAACTTGATGGATAGAATGACTGTTTGCCTGACAATTAGCAATGCTGATAGCATGGCCGTTTCTCAATACCAAGTTCGCTAAGAACAAACTTGTGTACTTGCTAGTATGGACTTGTTGGAAGTAAAGACTTCTGAGGACGGAAGGACGCAAGTACACTCGTTGCACATTTGGAACAGAAGCATACTTGATTACGTCAAAGACGTTGCTGAAGTTGTGTCATAACAAATATCTAATACTGATATAATAAGTAGCAATAACCCTGCTTGAATGTGGCAGTTAAAGACAGCTAATCTGCGCAACCGTCTTACTTACTGTTAGCTAACCGTTTGCTGTTCAGCCAGTTTGTGAAACCGCTAGTCACTTTTAATAACGGTTTAAAATTTATCAAACCACCAAGAAGTTGAAGTAAAACAACTCTGTTGTAGAAAAGTTATATAAAACCAACGTTACGTAAAATAATGAGTATTTTCAGCACTTATAGCAATTACTTTTCTCTCCACCATTGTTATGCCGCAATGCCTTATGGGATAGAAAGGTGTCTGAAGTCCACAAAAGTCATCTCCAATGCAGACTCGGAAAAGTGGGCGGAGCAAGTACACATCCGGGAATATGGAGCGTACTTGTCTTGATGCGTTCTTTGAATTGGAACAGTACTTGGACCTCTACTGATGACATTTCAAAAGTACACAAGAATGCAAGTCCGCAAAAGTACGCATATTGAGAAACGGCCCATGACTGTTAGAGTGACTGTAGCATGGCTGCTAGCATAAATGTTAGCATGACTGTTACTATGGTTGTCATTTAAAGAGTGCAAACAGAATGCACAAATTTTGCAAAGGGTTCTGTGTTCTGTTTCCATGGAAACCATCCATCTGCAAAAGAAGATCTCAGACCACAGAATAGCCAAGCTGCTGCAGAGATTCAACAAAGAAAAGCAAAACACAGCAAGTCCCAGAAGTGGAAAAATATGAAAACCATTCTGGGATTGAAGGAGAGCAGGAATTCAGAATAGACTGATTCCCACTGGGACGAGCTGTTGAAAAATAAAAGTAAGAGCTCTGATCAATGGTTTTCTCATTAATACATGGTACATTAGCATGACTTTTAGCATGACTGTCTACATCAAAATTAACCTGTTAACCTGAATGATAGTGTGATTATTAGCATCACTGTTAGCATAACTGTAAGCCTGTTAACTTGACTGATAGCATGACTTTTAGCGTCACTATTAGCATTACTGTTAGCATGACTGCTAGCATGAATTTTAACCTGACTCTTAGCTTGACCATTAACCTGACTGATGGCATTACTTAGCTATTATGACATGAATGTTCACAATATAATTACCCTGACTGTTAACATCACTGTTAGCATGACAGTCAACCAGACTGATAGCATGGCCTATAGCATGACCATTAGCATTGCTGTTAGCATGATAGCTAGTCCTTATGGTTGACATGCAGCAGACCAAAAGCCAGGCCTGCCGACCGGAGGCTCCTAGTTAGCTCCATCTTTGCTCTCAGTCAGGTCTCAGTTTGTAGCAGAGACGCACCACGGTGGTTTTAATGCTGCGTTCCATTTCAACTCGGAAGTCGGAAATTCCCAGTTCCGAGTAGGAAGTTTCAACTGGAGCGCCCCCAGTCGGACAACTCTCGCAGCTCCAAGTTCAGATTTAAAGATGGCCGCAGCCAGTTTTAGAAGCCCTGTTATTCATTTATTTACACTTCTTACTAATATTTTGTTGCATTAAATCAGTCGTGCACGTAGTAGTGGTTTATACAGATGTAGGGGGAAGCTTCTGTAGTGTAATTGACATTTTTCATGTCGTATATGTGAACTACAACGCCAGCTGTGCCAACAACGGCTAATAACAATAGCCTTAGCAAATGTGTTGTTTTGCTAGGCTGCTAACTGGTTTTTTCGACCAGTGAGCTGGAACGCAAGTTAGTCGGGTGTGACGTCACCCCCCAGTTTCCACTTCCCAGTTCCGAGGATAATGGAACGCAGCATTAGTCAGCGAGTTGCAAGTCTACTACTCTTTGTTAGCTCGTCTTAGTTTCGTGTTAGCTCGGTTAGCATTTAGCCCAGAGTACGTCAGCAGTCAATCATTTGCCCCGCGGCCGCACTGTGCCCATTTTAGTATTTTCCTGGAGTGACGACACACGTGACACGGCAAGATGGCAATGGTAAGACACGCCCAACTGCTTGACTTTTTTTTTTTTTGTTATACTTGCAAGATCCCCGAGGGGAAATTAGGGCTCTGCATTTCACCCATCTCTGTACTGTGAGTATCAGAGAGCAGTGGGCTGTTACTTTAAGTTGGTGGGGGGGTTAAGGACCTTGCTCAGGGGTCCACAGTGGTTCACCCAGGGGTCGTGCGGGGAATCAAACCCGGGTCCTCCGCGCCCAAGCCCACGACGCTACCACTGGGCTATCCACTCCCTCCTCTCTATTCAGTCAAGATGCTACGTCCAGTTATTATATACAGTTTTTGGTCTTAACTTGTATGTCTGAGTAGCCACCTTGTGGGAGTTTTCTGTAACTGCAAGTGCAGGGCAATTAAGATGTTGCATCATCCTTTTAGTAAGTCACAGAAATGTCAGCTGAGCACATGGTGTCTGAAACTGCTTCTTGCAGCGCT
This sequence comes from Atherinomorus stipes, assembly GCA_023101725.1. Taxonomy (NCBI): domain Eukaryota; kingdom Metazoa; phylum Chordata; class Actinopteri; order Atheriniformes; family Atherinidae; genus Atherinomorus; species Atherinomorus stipes. The sequence continues at coordinate 11,997 of JALJCO010002689.1, forward strand.
TGGGTCTTGGACATTATTTGTCTGTAGGTGTATTTTTGTTATCAATGGCTAATTTTCTCCTACTTTAAGC